>WAAE01019716.1:0-58643 GCA_013400495.1 Nicator chloris | reverse complement strand
AAGCCTTCAATATACTAGCCCTGCTTATCTTGGAACTTCATTAAAAACTGCTCTGCTTATCTTGGAACTTCATTAAAAACTGGCTCATTTACAGCAAAAGCCATGATATTTGAACTCCATCAGAAACACCGTTTGCCTTATTTAAAATGTCAACATAGTAAGAATAAATAGCCTTCTAAAGCAAAAACAGGACCCAAGAACTCTGGCTTGACTCCATACCACTACACAAATACAAGATCATCTGATTATCTACAGGACACATAACATGCTTTTCTGCTCAGTAGCACCAGACAACCTACGTTCGAGAAACACCATTACTGCAGATGTTTTGAGACAAATCAATAATAATATCATCATCGTCTTCAAAAAACAAAAAAAGTCTGGCTTCTGGAAAAAAAAAAGTTGTTTAACTTTGAATAAAACCACCCTAAGATTTTAAAGGACAACTTTAGAAGTCCCTTTGAACATAAACCAATAAGAAAGTATTCATTTTGGTATGGAGGATTACATTTATATCTGATTAAAACAGAAAATACTGAATAAGGAAAAAAGGCAATACTCTCTACGTAATTAAATTTTCATTCTCAAAATTACTCCTAGCTTTAACAGACAGTTGAAAATCTCTGCAAGTCTACACTATGGTTACATATTTATGAAATGGGATGCTTAATCCATACAAGAAAAAAAGCAGAAAATACAAAGTAGACCTGTAGATTTTACAAGAGGCAGGCTTGACAAAGTTTTCCTTGTTGCATATATACAGCAGAAAGTTACCTCTCAAACAGATTTGAGCCTTCACAGTGCAAACAATGGCTAAAGGCATTGATAACAATCTTTTCACGTATGCCAAATTCTGTAGAGAAATCAAGCTTTAAAATTATTTTAAATTAACATCAATAATTCTAAGATGACTGATACAGTTTTTCTCTAAAAATAAATCATACATCATATTTAGGAAATGCTTCTATCACAAACCCTTAATTACTGTTTTTTAAAAAAAAGTTTCACTCACAAGTATTGCACAGAAAACCTCCACAGAAAACAAGCTTCTGAATGATCATTAATACTGCTCAGAACAAAAGACTTTTCACACCTACAGGCAGCTTCACTAACTGTGAGGACACAGGATCTGAGAAGATCCCAGCCAAATTCGTCCTCACATGCTCAGAAATTTTCTGCAGGGAAAGCTGTCACCTGCACAAACTGGCCCTCCTCCTAGACCACTTCCCCAGTGTTACTTGGTAATTCAAAAGACCTCATTGTTTAGGCATCACTCCTGACACCTATCTGTACCAGTGAACACTGAAATGTATCTGCCATTTACTACTCAGTCAGTTGGCACTCATTTTTATAACAAACTTTAATGTCTACTCTTTATGTGACTATTCTTAAAACCTTAGCAACAGAAAACCTGATCACAGTATTCACACATTTTTTCACATCACCAGACAGTAAAGAGCTTTCAAGATGTTTAGTGTCTTTGATGAGGTTTCTACAAACATCTTTTAGAAAAGCCAAGCATACTCCTCCTTCTGGATCACTGCACCTTGCCTATTTGCTGACCCCTCACGAGAAGCCCAAAATATATTCCCTTACAGAAAGCTCATATGCTCTTCCCAGTGTATCATATTTCACCTGCTCAGTTTTACACTTGAAAACTTTCATTTTTTTTTCTTCAGTTCTCTAGAGTTTTTAGACCTTTGTATTAAGGCTATTTTCCTCTAGCATCAAATATAATTTAAGTAATAGATTGAAGTATATTCCATTTTAAGAAAGACTTGGACAAGAACCACCCCCAAGCTCATCCACACACCACACTAAAGCAACTAAGCTTCAGTGATACAGCCTTATGTTTCTTGACTGTTCCTTTCACACATGGACCATTTAGCAACCTAACACAAACTCTGGCAGGGTCTGTATGAAGGGTGACATGTTCACTATTCTTTTTATGTCTTGGCCAGTTTGCGCCTCAAAAATACTTGTCTTGTAATTTTAAAATTCAACTTTGCTGAGATTATGCTCTTCCATGGTCTCATTTGGATACATTTCCTCCTTGTTCCTTTATTTTCAATATACTCCTTTATTCTGCTGTTTAAACATGTTTCAAGGATTCCAACAAAATACTATTTTGATAGATGTTGTTTTTTCTTTGCAAGAAAAAAATTCTATTGTAGGAAAAAAAAATGCAGTCTTTAATATTTGGCTCAGAGCTGCACTGTGCATGAGAAGCATAAGATAAAAGGCAGTCCCTGTCCCCCAGTGATTATAGTTATAAGGCATTAAATATTACATAAAGCAGCTCTGGCAGGAAAACTAGCCAAAGATTAAATCCTACCTGTATTTAGCAAATCATGCAGAAAAGAGGTTTCACTTATTCAGAGTTTTGGAGCATCAGTAATGGCTTCATCTCCAAAGCAAGGGGCTACACAGCCTGCTATGTCTGTGACCTTCCAGTTGTATCTGGAAAGTAATCTTACATTCACCAGGAGGCACATAATAAGCAAAACATGTTCCCAATATCAAGGTCGAATAAACAGAATTAATACAGTATGTTAAGTCTTAGTGTTCATGACTACCCTCAATTTAGCAATAAAAATACCCTACATGGATAAACAATTTGTATAATCAAAACAAAACTCAAATAAAAAGCCCAAAGGTTGATGATTTGGGGGGATTTTTTGTAAATATTTTCAAACCTCGTCCCAAATGCTTTGCTGAATGACAGGCTTCACAGGAATCTATGTATATATGGGCTTACCTCACACAGACTTTCCTAAAACAGAGACTGACAATTCTCATAACCGCTATCCCACATCACTATTTTATTACTATATTGCAAAAAGCTAAAACACCACAAACAGTGTTTATTTAAGTGGCAGGTGTTGTAACCTCAATGGTCAAAGGTTACAGTGATATACAGTATATATGGACCAGTAATTATTTTGATGATTAAAATAAGCTTTCAGAGCCAGAGAAGCAAGAACAAATATCTTCATGACATATCAACATATCTCTAATTGAATGAGAACATACTGTGAAATTTGCCTGCCTTCTTATATGAAGAAGAGATTTAAATGAAGTGGTAAGTGGTTTGTATGATTACAACCAACCAGCTTAGTGGTACCACACCAACAGCCTCCTGGCTACATCCTGCCCATCATACAAGTCACACAGATCACAAGCAGCTCTCCCTTGCCTAGATGGGGCATTTCAAGTCACACACCAGGGAAGGCCACAGGTGTACTGAGGAAGACAGCAGCTTGGAACAAACTGCTGCCACTGGAAAAGTCCCACATATTTGTGAGTCAACAAAAGGTTTCTGAGAAAGGCCCTGGCTGAGCTGCAGCTCCATGAATTACCAACCAGGAGCAACACACTGCTACAGAGGGGAAAATGTGAGAGCAGACTGGCACTTAACCTTTGCAACAAAAATGGTAAACCTGCCTTGTAAACAGCACCCATCTTCCTGCCTCTGGGCCCGCAGGCAGCAGCTTCAACAGTGCACAGAGGGGCCATAACTGGCCCTCCTGTGCCTCTTGATCATCCTCAAAGCTTGAGCAGTACAGAGCAAAGCAACTGCTACAGCTGTCAGCATGTCATGAAGAGGATGGCAGCCACAAACTGTCTCCTCATTTACAGAGTAAATTAGGACAGGTACGGCACCTCCAGTGTACCGGGAAGGGTGAGATTCAGCCTAACTTCAGCTGCCCAAGTAAACAGACGCTCACCTCTGAGAGCCAGCAGCCCTCAGCTTCCCTCTCACTCACTTTACAGAGAGCTGGGGTACTTCTCAGACCTGGCACCTCCTCCTGAGGGAGGAATTTACAAGTGCCTATTCCACTCCACTCAAAGGGAGCCCAAGACAACCAGAGTAGATAGATGTCAGACGAATTCCTGCAGAGAACTGAATTGTGCACAGTAATGCAATTTGTGCGCTCTCCCCACCAGTGAGGCATTAGGGCACATACAGGGAATGGCAGCATTTTCTACAGGTATTTTCAAAATACCAACTGTCTTCATTTGTCTGCTTATTAACAGCTGAAAAATGACACTGCACACGTAATAGCAAAGGAGGAAGTTTTTATTTAAACTTTTCCTTTTGGGAGGTGGAATCTCAAAATGCTACATTTTTATGGATGACAAATGAAGAACATTAAGCAGCTGAACAGAGATCCCTTCAGGGAAGGGGCATTTAATGATGAGTTTTCAGCTAAGGATCAAAGGCTTCTAAAAGAGCTATAAAGTTGGGGTTTCTAACAATTAGACTATCTAAAGCTCATCTTTTTCAATTCCATTACATATTACTCTACGCAGCACCATCAGCCTTTGGGTTCCTGAATGAAGGCAGCACTTCTACATTGTCTGTGGAACCTGAAAGGAATGAAAGGACAGAAGAGCAAAACTGACAAGAATGGAAGAAACCAGCTAAAGCATCTTAGCAAAGGAACTGAAACACTAGGTATTTAATGTCATCATTATCTCCTCGGACTGCTAAAGAGATAAAACTGCCTCAAAACTGACTTCATCAGAACTGAAACATTTAAGCAGAATGCCTAAAATACATGAAGTGAACCTAGTTCCTCATGTAACACTGACAAATCTGCATTTGATAATATCTTCTTCACCTGTGACAAACCTGTGTAAATGTTCATTAGTGGGTACTGTTTAGCAGAGTTTCAACAAATTAACATAGTAATAGTACCAGCTTTCTAATATACACATCCAGATTCAGCACTTGCTCAAGATGAATGCTCAGAGCAGCATGAAACAGACAGCGCTCATGCCCTGTTAACCTCAGAGATAAGAAACAAACCCAAAGAGAGTTCAGTTTTTGTAGTTTAATGAAAGCACAGCAAGAGCGATGCTTGCAAAAGGTCATGAGGAAACAACAGCAGAGCAGTAATGCCAACATAAAATTCTCGACCTTTATTTAATCTTAATCCCATTATTCTTTTTCCCATCATGACAAATCCTACTGAACCAAAGGGATGCACATCATTTTCTTTCCTGTGACTTTGTGTAGAAGAATTCCAAGTACAAATAAATACAGGACACTTCGGAAGAACTCTTATGGGTACATATATATGCACATAAAAAGTGCAGAAGTTAAATCTGTTACCAGAAGATGAAAAATAACAAACAGTAAGAAAAAAAGTCTTACTGAACAGTATTTTTTTTTCCTGTTCACATGCAGGATTAAAGATTACTAAGTCAATGCATCTAGTAGATGTTTCAGTATACAACCTCATACATTGATTTTCTTTTCCAGGATCATCTAACAGAAGCAGGATGCTCCTTTTAAAAGATCCTGTAATAAAAGCAGAGATTTGACTAAAGGAAAGAAAAAAAATCAATACGCAAACCCCTTATGTTTTTACATTTATAAATAAATATGCAACAGGACTACGATGAAAATCGATGAGTTACTCTCTAATAATGACATTTCTTCACAGAATAAGAATGTATATGGACCCTGTTTATTGTTTAATTAATGTATATCATTCTTTATTAAGTATGGGTTTGCTCAGTTTTAGCTTAAGTGTCTTATTATATATTCTCCAGAGTTTTTCAGAGCTTCAGCACTAAAATGATGAGCTTCATTCTTGCTTTAAGTCAGCATCTCTAAAACAAAACAACATACCCACCCACTTTCCAATGTCTTGTCTCCTCTCCCTCCCCCACACCTTTTTTATTCTTTTTAAAATTCCAGTGATTGAAGAGCTCTATGCCCTTCCAGGAGATCAAGTCACAGTCACCGATTAGCAAACGTCTCCTCCTTGCAAAACTCAAACCTCAGTAAATAAGTAGAAAGGGAAACATCAGAACAAATGTCATGAGTTAGTGAATTCAACTAATAAAGATTTTTACAGTAGATACTCAATATTGGAGAAAAAAAATCAATGCATCGTAAGAAGGATTACAGAAAACAATACCCATTGTTTATTATTGATAACATATACATAACCACAGCCAGGTCTTGGTAGCATCAGATACCAAAGGAACACAGTACATGTAAATAGCACCAAATAATACCCTTTTCTGTTGTTCCCACACAAGACATCAGTGTGAGCTTCCTACCATTTTCCCCTCATTGACCATGTTCTTCAGAGAACAGGCAGCTGCACAGAAAAATCGCTGGAAAACTTGCCAGAACTTACCCAAGTATACCTGAAGCAGAGACCTTGTTTATTTTCAGAAGAACCTGGAAGCTTCTACCAAAAAAATGAAAGAAAAACTGGAGTCTTTCCTTACTACTGACATCAGAGCTGTCAATCGTGGGCATAGTAGCTCAGTTATGGTTTGTGTCAGTCATGCTTTAAGACTTAGGCTACAGTAGTGTTAGCAAATGCATAAAAATCAGATTACTAGCGTTTTCATGATATATTCAAATCCAGGTTTTTGAAACTGAAAGATTTCCATCATTGCAATAAGTTGAGGTTAACCCCATGCTGCCTTGCAGCTGCTTATAAACCAACATAAGGTCCATCCACAAGACACGTGGATGCTCAGTGTCTCACCTTTGACCTGTAGAGACCTCAAATCTCTTCACCTTCCTGAAATCAAGTACAAGATTTGCCTTTGTGGAGGTTACCGTTTCTTCCCTTATAACCTTCTCTAAGCTTTCAGCTGCCTTCAGCTTTATATTCCTTCTCAAAAAAATGTAGTTTCATACCTACTCCTCCCAACTCTTCCTAAAATAAAGTAGGCTGTTCATACTATACCTGCCAACACATACTGCTCTGCAGTCCACCCCCTGCCTCCACACACATGTATGAGGACACAGCTTCAAAATCTCCTCTCCTGAAACATATTTGACTACTATTCTCATTCTGCCAGTGAAATGAAACTACAACACCTTTCATCTTGCTACATTTGAAAAGACAAGATGCGAGAATAGTAAGGGAAATCTCCACCTTTCTCAATAGTTTTGTTACAAAATCTAACATTCCATCTCCTACATGTCTGTGCTGTACACAAAAACCCCTCACTCCTCCTGTCTGCAATTTGTTCTGCCAGCCATTTTAAAACGGAAACACCCTCATGCTACAAGCAAAGTGTTGAGAGCTGATAGTTCTCCATACTTAGCAGGCAATCTGTATAGGAGTTTAAAATATATCCTATTTTTAAAGGCAAAAAAGCTTAATGATATTTTACATAACACTCAAAACATTACCTTATTCCCCTCCCTTATTTATATTGCTCTGAACTTTTTGTCAAGTCGAATAAAACAAAGCTAAATAACAAGAACATTTTTATAATTACTTTGAAAGCTCTAATACCTGAAACTAAGCAGTTGCACTTGGCCTCATACATTTCCTTCCCCTCAAATTTGCTGAAAAAAATCTGCCCTTAGGCATGTAAGGCTCTGACAGCAGGCTCCAGTTATGGCTCCCAATGAAAACTACAGCTCAGAGAAAAGTTGTTTCTCCAGATAACTACTGCATATCCCTAATTCTCTTAGTAACTTAAATCCTGAAACACTGGAAGACAGCATGTATGTGCTCAGAACAGATCTGGTAATTGCTGATGCTGTAGGTGGCAGCAGGATCTCTTACTGTCTCCTAACTCCAGCATCCTCCAGAAAAATCTGAGAAAAACAGTAAAGCTGCCACTGCTTTGGTGATACAATACACATGACACCGTTAAATTCCTTCCTACTAAAGAAATGGCAGAAGCCTGTAACAGCAGAGTCCCTGCAAACAGAGTCACAGCAACATGCTTGCCTGCTCATTTAGCTCCAGATGTGCCCACAGCCTGATGCCATAAATCCTGCCATACCAAGAACAAAAAATCCAAGCTTGCTGAGTGTTATGGCTGACATTTTCACTTCTTCCACCAAGCTTTTATCTGACATTTTTCCTTGACAAAGGAAGGTCTCAAATGTGGAAAGTGGAGACTGCCTAATGTTTTTCCATGCAAGCTAACCAGTAGTGCCATTTATCTTCACTATACATTGCAAACCTAGGTGAAAAACCTAGGAACAAATTAACAGCAGTACGTGAAAAAAGAGCATTGCCTGCCTATTTAAATGCACTTACTAGACTTAGAAACTGATTAATATTTAGCAATTATTGCAAGAGTGCATTCAAAAGATTGCTATCTCCAGCATTTACAAGGAATCTGAAAACTGCATACAATGATGATACACATCAGCAGTTCTCTCTTGGTTTAGTAACTTTTAAAAATCATGAAGTATACATCCAAAAACATACTGACATGAAAGATATGTCAAATAGGGATTTTTGTTTGGCTTGGAGTTTTTTGTTTATTTCTTTTTTTATACCAGTTTTGTTTTCCTTTGCTAATCTGAAATTCCACCATTACAACTCTAGTTAATAAAATGACTCACCAGGGTTGCTTCATTAGGTAAAAGTGGTTTTGGATATAAGCACAGAAAAACCAAAACCCGTCAATGGGTTCTACATTTTGTTCTAAACCCCAAGAGCAGTGTCATAACTTCACCTAGTCAGTCCTTGAAACATAATAACAAATATGCACCCTGCAAAGCCAGGAACCACACTCGAATACTTTTCACAGTAAATTAGATTTCTGAATTTTTATTCCCGCCCTCTTGTCTAGTGCTTCTCTAGAACCTTAACTGAGTTGACCAAACTACCCTGAGCAGTGGTTGCCACCCTGCAGCACAGCTAGAGCAGAGTAAAAGATCACAGGTGCTGTGTCCCAGCATTAAAGGCTGGGCAAGAACATCCTGTGTGTCTGTAAGAGCAGGAACCAGCTGCTGCCTCGAGAACTTCACTGCTTATGCATCCACTTGTCCTATTCTTTTCTCCTCTCCACTTCCATGTATCATGAACCAAGCTGCTCCTTCTTCAGACCAATGGGCAAGGAACTTTGCTTGTTTGGACTGTAACTGGTTGGTCTAATAAGAAGAGGTTATCTGTCCGCAAACCCTGCCTCACCGGAAAGACACATTCATTGTAGGATTCTCAGCAAAGGCAGCTGACTGTGGAGCTCCTTGCCAGGGCTGATTAGACACAGACTAACTGTGGGCAGAGCAAAGTTCACGACACACCTGTACAAGGAAAGGCTTTTATTTGATAGTGGCAGCAGAAAGTAGCTCCGCTGAATGTGGAGCCCCATACCACCAAACGTTCAGGCTGAAAGTCAGCACTTACACAGGAATCCTATAGTCTTCCAGAATTTAGTTTCACATGTAGATACAAATCAAAAGATACACAGGGCTTGAAAAACCTGCCTACCCATCGGAAGGGAAAAGAGGAGAGGGATGAGTAGGTTGAGTTGGCTGAAGAAATAGAAACCAGTAAATATTTTGGAAGAGGACAGGAGCAGTCAGAGATGCAGCAAAAGCCACATCCTGTCCTGTGCATGTAAGAAGAAAGGCAGAAGGAAAAGCAGGTCTACACATACACAACAAGGCTGTTCTCGAAGCCTCAGCTGACAGTCAGAGGAAGAATGGATTCATCTGGGCCAACAGGCAATGGCACAAAGAAAATTACAGGTGTATCATCACAAACAGCCAACTATACTCACCCTCTCTACCTCAATGAGGATTAGTGCTATAAACAAAAAACAGAACAAAACTAATAAAAAATCCCCACTTTTTCAGTAGATCAGCATCCCAACTTCTTACATGAGAATACAAATTAGTTTGAAATTAACTTCTCCCAAACAAGCAAGCAAATACTTTGGTATTGCTTCTGTGCACAGGCAAGAGGACCATCTAACTGGCAAGAAAGAAATATTTTTGTCTTTGCTTTTAGTACTTTTTAATTGATACACTAAACATTTCTGAATCAAAAGGAGGCAGTCAGCTAGCAGCAGAAGATGAAGAGATTCTTGTGCCTGATGAAACATTTGAAGACTCAGGGGCAGATTTCTTCAGTGTAACATGCTTCATTAAATCCAGAACCAGAAGCCAAACCCTGTACCACCTCCTTAAAGCAGTGCTAGATGACGCACACTGAAAATCTTTTTCTCTACAAACCAGACACCATCAATTCTTACCAGTTTGTGTAAACTATTACAAAGGAAATTCCCCAAGACCCCAAACTGTATACTCAAACAATGTCACTCAAGCTCTACCTACAAATAAATATGTACATTTATTTCCCTGTTCCCCAACAACAGCACTTGGCATCTGTCAGACCATGGTGAAATGACACTTTTTGACCGAATGACACCCAAGAAGAACAAATTTGGTTTCTTCTGGTAAGGTATGAAGTAATGGACTAGATTACACAGCTGGAAACAGATAGAGGTGGCTGAATGCTTTCAAATCTAAAACGTTGGAATTAAAGCTAGCTTTTAGCTCCTGAGCAGTTTTCCGTATTCTTTTAAGAATTTTCTTTCTTGGGGCTTTTCAGTTGTACAAATTTACGAAGGACTGTATAATATAATCAGCTTGAAACATTGCTCCTCAGAATCAGATCCAGTAATTCTCAGCCATTGGGGATGAAGGTCAGAATAGGAAAATTAGATCTTCAAACTACTACTTCATACCATGGAAGTTTTGACCAGAATTTCTCAAGATGCATGCATCACCAGGAGATATTTGGATTCATTTCCGTGCAAAATAGCCATTAGCAAACCACCTTGAGGACTTTTGCCCCTCCAAGTCTATAACTTAAGGAAGTGTATCACACTGCAACACGTTTACCAAGAGCTGCTGTGTAGGAAAACATTCCTCACCCTACTTGTTTTTGTTACCTTTGATTTTCAAAGAGCCCTTTGATATGGTGATTCTTTATTTCTGAACAGTAATGCCTGAAGCAGAGGTTAAATAGCATGGAATACATTTTCTTTTCCTTTCCACCTTTTTCCTATTCATGGTCTCTTTGCCTCCCCTGCAGCTGCCACAAGAATAATTTCAGAGCTACTTCAGCCCTCTGGGGCCCCACTGCAGGAGGCAGGTAGGCTGGGGAGAGGGCAATTCCTGCTGAGCCTATTTGATGGGCCCAGTCTCCTCCAGCACATTTTTCTATCCCTCCACTCCCTAGGCTGAACCAAGTGGAGTGAGCTCTCCTGGGGCACCAGTGTATTGAGTATAATTATGAAATTGCACTAAGAAGCTGACTAGAGCATGGGAATATGTACATACGGAGCTATAGTCAAGATGTATCTTCTGGATACATCTCTAAGTCCTGTAACCATAATTTGAGGGACTCTAGGAAGCATACTGGATGTTTTCTGTGATCTTACATGCCACCCTTAATGCCCTTCTCTAGGCACCAGGGAGGACAGCAGTGAGAGAGACAGTTTCTCTCACTAAGGTAGCCACCCCCATGACCTAGTAGGCAGGAGTGAGTGGATGACAATAGAGAAGGAAGAAAATACCATTAGAGAGAAAAATAAGAAGCCAACTTCTAAAATCTTTTAAGTTATCCTAGTAGGGTATCATTTTACCAATAGCACAGATGCACCATTATCAGCAAGTAGGCACCAGAAGATCTATGCAGTGCAGGGGTTTTCATTAACAGAGAATTTAGTGATCTTCCAGGAGCATCACTGTGCTATTTTAAACACCTTTTCAGTTGCTACATGGCCTGTAAGCTTGTCACTATGCTTTAGGGAGCACTCACTACAAGGAGGTTGCATGAAGACTTCCCTTATAGAATTCAGTTCATCTTCAGCACTTCAAACAGACCAGTCATGACAAAAATTGGATCTGAAAGCGGATGTGCTTGTACTGTGTAACATGACTTTCAGTTCCATTCACACATGATTTGGACAACTTCATCACAGATTAAATATATTAAAATTCAAAGATAGGCTACTTACTCTTTTTATTACATACTTTGGCTGTATGAGACTTAAAGGAAGACTAGATAAAGGCAGTGACTCTGTTATAAGAACAGAGATTACAAAAACCTCAAAGGCAAAAAAAACCCAACCCAAATCAGGGAAAACACTGCAAGGCACAAAAAAGATGCAAAACTGCCCAAAAAATATAACAATTATTATGAAAAACAAGCTCTTTCCATTATCTGTAAATGCCTCAATCTGTGCAGTTATTTCTGTTTCAAATTTTCTTTCAGTTCTGTAACTTGATAATGCCAGAAAAAAGCAACCTTTCTCCATAATACCTTCACTAAACAATTTCTTCCCTATGCAGCACTCAAACACTCTCATTCAGTGCCATAACCTGGCCTCAACAAACCATGAAACACATCCTGGCCCACAACCCTGCAACAGCATCCACATCCAGAGCCTCATCAAAACTCATTTGTGCCAACGGAAGGTCACACTCTTGTTTCACTGCATCATTAAAACCACTTCCTCTGACTATTGAAAAGTGCCATGTTTACTTGTAACCACAGCACTCAGCACTACTAAACCCAGGAAACATAATGGAAATACTTACATTTATTAATATACCATTAAGCATACGGAAAAGATATGCCCTGTGGCTGATGCATGGTATCAAAAGCCAAGTAACTAGCAGGAAAGTAAAGCCCTACACTCTCCCTTCCCTTCAGGAGATGGAAAGGAGAACTAGCTCATCCACCATTTATCTTGGAAGCCATAATTTGCTCACTGTTTACCAACATTTTAAGAGGACCAACTGCACATTCCAGTCCTCTCCCTGAGGTCTCTTTCTCGTGACACACAGTGGGTCTGCACACACACACACAGATGCCACATTCAACACAAGCAAGGGAATGAAAACTGGCAAGATGCAGGCAAGTCACCAGCAAAAGGAATGCACTTCCCTTGTGTTTACACCACCCTCCCAAGGGAAGGGAAATGAAATCTCTTAACCTAAAATACATAAAAATTACAGTAATGTGTGGATAAACACTGCAATATTGTCCTGTTTTCCCTTGTGAGACAAAAGGAAAGGCCTTACTTGGGTGATCTGTCATGCAGCAAACTTAGGAGCATAAAAAAATATTTTTGTTTCACATGACTGGAGTTTTTTCAAAATTAAGTTTATTTTACTCCCAATATAATTGGATATTGATGTTTATTCAGTATTATTATTATTGAGTTGGAAAGTTTATTCCAACTCAACAATCAAGGCTAGTTTATTCAAACAGGAGTATTCTTCCAGCTCTCACTTGGATCTACTGCTTAAGTGAGAAGGCAGCAGAGCTCTGCTCGGACCCTTTCACACTGCTGCTGCGGTTACAAACCCAGGCATGCCACAGCAGCTTTGGAAAGTTTGTATCTTTCTCTTTTGATCCCAGCCACATGAAGAATTTCAGTATTCTACACCCACGAGCAAAATTAATTTCAAACTATAAACATTTGAATGAGTATTTTTCTGAAATAAAGTAGAGCCTTTATGGCTTCTGCTTGGCACGAGACAAGTAATTTGATAATTCATATGGATAGAACTGGGCAAGGCATACTTGCAGATCTTCCTAAGTGAAACAAAACCACAATCCATCCTCCAGCACCTGGCATCAAAACAGACAAAACTGTACTAACTGTAGTAGTATTACTACTATTTTCTTGAAGACTTTTCGAGATGCTTTGACAGTGGCATCCACAAATTGATATATAGTATCCTATGCTGTATTTTATCTAACACACCCATTCCCATCCTATCAAAATCTCAGGTAGAAGTGATAAATTCTCACTCATTTTATTTACTGAAATCACTACTGGGAAAAAGGAGAGGAAACAATACAACAAAGAAAACTAGATTTACAAAGCTTCATGTAATTTCTTCTAAACTGCTTGAATGCACAAGATGCCTGTGATGGTGGTAAGGTTATGGGGCATAAAATCCATTATCCTTTTTGTGTGAGCAAATGTATTACCATGCACAAAACAACAAGGCAACTGGCTCTGGCACAAAGTAACAATGCAGAAGACACCCCAGGTTAAAATGCTCATCATATCACACCAAGTTAATACATATTCCATGGACTAGTCCTCTTGGAAGGCAAATGCAAGCATACAGGAATACAAAACAACACATGCAATTACTACTGAAGGGGTTGACTTCGAAAGCTTGGACAATTTCATCTACTTCTGTACTCAAAATACAGAAATATTACAATTCCCAGATTTTTTTACAAACCAGAAAAAAAGGATTTGAGTATCCAACACTGCATCAAATGTGTCTTTACTCTTGTAAGGAAAAACAGAGCTCAAAAAGTTAAATATTATATGATGCACAGGCAACAATCTCTTCTGTTAAATCATTAGAAGAAATTGAGCTCAACATTGTCTTTCCAACTGGTGCAATCAGAAAGCACACGTGTAGTGCTGGAACACAAAAAGTTGCATTCTGCACACTGTAAAGGAATGAATTTAACAAAAGTGAAACATTAATATGAGAAGTTTGCTACTGGCATCTTTATGCCAAGAAAAGTAACATGAAAACACAGTGAAAAAACAAACTTTGGCACACAGAGAAGTTTAAAGCAAGCTCACACCTAAGCAAACAGCCACCACAACACAACTGCAAAACCTGCACAACATCAGGAATACCTCTTCTATTCATCACTGCTTTGGATCTTCTCACTGAAAAGCTGCTAAAAAAACAAACACCTGCTGTGTAACTGAAGTTTATGCAAAGATCTCAGAAGTGCTTCATCAATCTCAGCAAAACAGACATTTGTCTGCAGCACCTCAATACTACAAGAATAATCAGCTCCCCCTCGATCAAAGGAACGCAGACAGAAACACATGAAAGAAGCAGCAAAAATCTTCAGATATTCAAGTGCAAAAGCAAAATTGACATCCCAGAATTTAGGGCAAAACAGTTTGATCTGGCATTTGGCAAACAAAGATGACATGCACACAAATAATACATTAAATAAAAAGAAGCACAGTACTTCACAAGACTTCAGATCACAGCGGGCATAGATATTAAATAGTTATGGGAAAGTGTAACTACTGTGGATAATGCCTTTAAGAGCTACAAGAAGAAAATTAAGAAAACTAAGAATGTGACCAAGAAGCATTTGAACATATTAGTTCATCACAATTGCAAAAAGCCTGAAACATACATGCATTATGTACGTACATACACAGAGAACAACTCAAAACCAGAAGTAATTCCATATGAAACGTTTGGATTACTATTTAACTACAACAAGAAGTAGTTTCCTAAGATTCTTACAACATTCAGACCCACAGAGAGTGCTAGGGTTTTAGCATCTTGACAGTTTCACAACAAAAATGGAGAAAAACAATAGTGTATTATCTGAATGACAAAGTCTATCACATGCATTACAGTCTTATAAACAACATAATGATAATCTTGAGGAGGTTTTTTCCCATTTTAATGGTTCGATAGATTTCCACTTTGTGAAACCCACTTACCTTTACACAGCAACACATCATTGTCATTAATCATTGTGGAGATAAGACAGAGTGAAAGGTATTTCTAAATAACCTATCTCAAGTCAGTCCAGGGTAATGTGTCTACCCAAGATTCCAAATCACATTTTTCACTGGGTAAGCTGCTTGAACACAAGTATCTTGGGAAAACTGATATATACCATGTTCCTACATGCACTAATTTCAGCCATAGAAAATACACCAGTAATACATCAAGTTGTGATGAAAGTACCAAACACGAGTCAATGACAGCAAAATAACCCAGAAATTATGTAAAATAACCTAAAACAGATTAAAATAAACCCTATTACAGTACTGAACTTTGCTTTTGATTACTGCAATAACCTTGGCCGAGCATTACTACTCCTTTCCACTATTTAAGCATATTATCCAATTTTGCCTCTCAACCAGTAGGTGTCCACAAGAAAGTTAAATCTGAGTGTGTAATTTAGTTACTTGTCTAACTAAATGCAGTTAGCATTCCCAAAATTTGTATTAGCTTCCTGATTAGCTTCATCTCTCTCCAACCTGTACAGTCCAGTTATTTATAAAAATTCCATAAAACAGTATCTTAAAAAAAAAAACCAAAAAAGCATTACATAAATTGATGTAGAATCTAAATTGAGGATTAGTGCTTCTAGGATCTGCTCAACAGCTTGAGCCAGTTGCAAACAAAGGGCTGGAAGCTGTAATGCCCTACCAGAGAGCTGATGCAAAAACCTGATTTCATGAGGAGTGGTCAAGATAACCAAAAGAGAAGAGCCAAACAAGCTACTCAATAATCCTGACACTGGGACCTTCTTGCAAAGGTGAAACACACAAAAAGGAAATGGTTTTTTTCCAATCACCTGAGTAGTCCAGAATTGAACAGAATTTAAAGCCTTGCTCTATTCTGTAGCCTTAAAAAGCATTTGTAAGTGAATGACAGACGTAAGATTTTTAAAGAATTTCCCCTGTCAGTTTTGGTCCACATACACTGAATTACTGATAACCAAGAGAGTTATAATTGTATTTTATTTATTAATGAGATTTTAAAAAGCCTTACTTCATTAATCTGCATACAGTATCATCATACAGGATATATAGTTTCATTTACATTAAATATGTACATACTTCTTCAATTAGCACATCTAGAAATAATTACCTAATGTTAAAAAAAGCATTCCTGATCCCTTTCCACTGCTATGGATACACCAGCCACCAAAGGAAATGAAGGTATGTGACACTATATAACGCTGTCCTATAAACACTAAAGTTTTCAGATGCTTTCCTTTCCTAACATGTGCATTTCAATTGATACACCTTTCTTTTACCTATGCAGTCCTAGAATTCAAAGGCAAGACATTTTTCTTCACTGCAATTTAATGAACTTTATTGGAAAGTGGTTTGACTTTTTCTTTTTTAAGGACAAAGCCAATGTGACAATACTTTAAATACTGAAATAGTAACCTTGAGAGGATGTAGCGCATTAAACTGCCCTGAACTAAAGCCAATACTTGCAAATGGTAACATCACATGAAAAGCAGCACATGAATTAACCTTGGGGATAAACAACCTTGAGCGTCCATATATGACAGAAAACAGTCCAGTACAAAAAAAAGAGTGTAAGTATACATTGTTTAAATAATTTTGGCCCATAAGAAATCACTTGGAAAAGCAATGAGATCAAGAAGAAAAACCCATGCAGTATTTTTAAAGGAATCCACCCATTAATTCCTTTCACACAAACTGATTTTGTGATATACAGTCTAAGATGGCACAACATATCACTTTTTCTCTTAAATTCTTTTAGGCATGATCCCATTTTCTGTAAGGAAAAAACTCCAACCAACCAACACCTTTTACTCTGAAAATCAAAGTGTACAGTATTTCAACCTCCTAGCACACACATTAAGCAAATCTCACCGGGCAGTAAAAAGGAAGATGAGAGATTGAACACTGAGCCACTTGTCCTTCAAATGCTCTTTAGTCATTACCTTTACTATCGACAGCAGCAGCAATAATGCCTACATTTTGGTCACCTAACACCCTCCCTGACAAAAAGATTCCTGTGGTGTCTTGTGAGGCTATTGTTTGCCTCATGCCTTTGATTTTTGGCAAAGGGATATAATTGAGGTCTGCAAATATTATTTTCTTGTGCCACAGAATTTTGCTCCTTCTTCCCAGAATTATAAACAATTTAACAATATTCTCTCCCCTAGTAGTCAAGAGATGCAAAAAAAAAAAAATCCCTTATTGCAGGGTTGTTTGTTACAGCTTGGTCTGGGCAGATAGTCTGAAGTGCCTTGCTTGCACTGCCATCCTAGCAATTCCCCCAGCACCGGAGGATCCTACAGATCAAAACTCAGATGCTGCCAGAGAACAACAAAGTTTGGGAAGGGGAATGGTAGCTACAGTCACTGCCTGTTGTTGGGGCAGCACCCTTTTGGAGGACAACACTGTGGGAAGGAGCATTTTACTCTGGAACAGAGAGGTAAGATTCTTCCTATCCCTATGACCAAGACAAGGACTCCAGGACCAAGACATACATACAAACGTGAATTAAAAGAGTATAATTTCCACATCCACATTAATAATTCACTTTAGTAGCTGTTGTGCTTGTCACAAAAGTGACAAGTCCCACAAAAAAGAGCCTCACTCACTGCTGCAGGAGATCCAAATCCCATCCATACTGCTGTCTGTAACACACACCACACATACACAATCTTTTACACCACATCATGTATTATCTTCCAGCAGATAATTCAAATAACAAATTTGGCCAAGACCACTCTACACTGCCTTCCTTGGGCATTAGTGTTCAAATGCCAATGCTTGACTACAAGTAATTACATCTGTGTCTGTCCATGCCCTACAACATATGACCCATTTGATACTATCTTTAATTATAGTACACGCTACCTTTTCTATGGATTCCAAATCTCACACAGGGTGAAAAATAGATTATGTACTGGTCAATACAAGGAGTGAAGGTTTTTTGCAACATTTGACTCCGAAGTTAGAATGTATAAACTAAAAAAAGAAAAAAAAAACACAAAAAGAAAAATGTCTGGAAAGAATGTGAGTGAACATTGTGAAGAATTGCTTATGCTTTAGAAAAGAGGTGAAAAAAATCCTCACAAATATGAATTCTGAGCATTAATTTCCTCCTGTCTTCCATGTGAAATTCAAAAAAATGGAGACCCGAGCCCTAGAAGTGCCTGACTGTTCAACAGCAACAGCCTTACGGCAAAAGCTGCAACTGCTGAGCATGTGGAGCAGGATGAGGAACAGCAAACTCAAGTGTTCCCAGCTCCTTACACAGTTTTACCTCAGAGAAGTCAGTCTCAGATTCCCACTCCATAAATTTGGGAGAGTAATCCTTCTTTATCTCCCAAAGCAATTGCAAAGCTAGTTTTAGTCACTACAGTGGCTTAGGACAAACGGGGAAATTAATTCCCTCTTACGCACCAGGTTTAGATGGTTTACCATCCACAAAGCAGAGGCTCCATACCAGATAATTAAGGTAAAAGTGTAATGAGCACCTGCATAATACCTTAATCACCACTCATACTCAAGCCCAGGGGAGGTCATGTGAAGGAGCAGCCAGACCCACCCTAACACCTACATGTGAAGCCAAGACCCAAGGTCATGACCACCAGCCTTGGCCCCAACATCTCATGGTGCTGGGGGAATCGATCCCATGGCAGGTGCTGCTCCGCACATACAGCACAGCAACCTCCACCGCATCTCACACACCCTTTTCAGCCTCGGAAATTAAAAGTTATGTTCGCTGAGCAGCAAGGAGGGACCTTAACCAGGAGCCGTGCCTATATAAGGGCTCTGCGTGAGGTGTTCACGCCCGATACCCGCTCAACCAGTTTGCTGCCCGGGCTGGGCAGCACCGGCACGGGCAGGCCCAGGCACCGCCGAGAAGGAGCTTTACAAATCGCTGCCTCCCCGCTCTGCACTTCGGGGCACAGCGGCGCTGCCGCCCGCCCGCCCCGGCAGCACCGCCGGCGGCCGGGGAAATCGCGGCAGCACAAAAGCCACCTCATGGCAAACACCTTCCGCACCACAAAGGGCAAGGACGGGCTTCGCCGGGAGCCGCGGGCGGGACCCGCTCCGTGTCCCCTCGGCAGCGGCCGCCCGGCGCCGGCACCGCCGCGGCTCCCCGAGAGCGGCCGCCCCATCCCTCCGAGATGGCGGCCGGACCCGGCGGCACCTGCCACGGAGCGACCCTCCCCTGCCCCCTCCCAGGGGCTCGGGCAGCGCCGGCCCCGGGCGGCGAGGGNCCCGGCACCTGACGGCGCGGCGAGGGGAGGGAGCGGAGGGGCGGGACGCGGCCGGGCCCACACGGCGGGGCGGGCCCGCTGCCCAGGTGGGGCCGCGCCCCGCCCTCAGCGCTCCGGCTGCGGGGCTGCGCTTGGGCAGGGGACGGCCGAGCGGCGCTTTGCTGCCCGGCGCCTTCAGTCGGTTATCCCCGAGTGCCAAACAACGCGCGCTCTCCGGCTTTCCGGGCGGATCCGGCAGTTTTCCCAGATTTTTCCATCCAGGTGTTTGCGTCCGCTATTTGCAGCCACGTGCAGCCTCGGATGAATCGATGGCACCGCGGAAAGGCACAGCGGTGTCCTTCCCATCCAGCTGCGGTCGCGGTTCCCCTCACGGGGTCCCTTCGGGCCGGGCTGTGGGACCACTTTGTTCTCGGTGTTACGGAGAAATTAACATAACCTCTGTTTCTCTTCATCACTCACATACCAGTGGTTGAACTCCCCTCCCCAAAATTTTAACACACACCGTGTATGCTTCTTTTGCTCCCCCATTACTGGTTTTGCTGTATCCGGACCACGTTGGGACACAGCGGTGCTACGGGAGCGCACACGGCCCCAGGCTTGTGACTTTGGGGCAGCTCCTGCTTGACCCATCTTCAATGCCAATTTACCAAAATTTAAATGNTCGGAAATTAAAAGTTATGTTCGCTGAGCAGCAAGGAGGGACCTTAACCAGGAGCCGTGCCTATATAAGGGCTCTGCGTGAGGTGTTCACGCCCGATACCCGCTCAACCAGTTTGCTGCCCGGGCTGGGCAGCACCGGCACGGGCAGGCCCAGGCACCGCCGAGAAGGAGCTTTACAAATCGCTGCCTCCCCGCTCTGCACTTCGGGGCACAGCGGCGCTGCCGCCCGCCCGCCCCGGCAGCACCGCCGGCGGCCGGGGAAATCGCGGCAGCACAAAAGCCACCTCATGGCAAACACCTTCCGCACCACAAAGGGCAAGGACGGGGTTCACCGGGAGCCGCGGGCGGGACCCGCTCCGTGTCCCCTCGGCAGCGGCCGCCCGGCGCCGGCACCGCCGCGGCTCCCCGAGAGCGGCCGCCCCATCCCTCTGAGATGGCGGCCGGACCCGGCGGCACCTGCCACGGAGCGACCCTCCCCTGCCCCCTCCCAGGGGCTCGGGCAGCGCCGGCCCCGGGCGCCGAGGGACGGGACGGGACGGGACGGCGCCGGAGGAAGCCGCGGGATGCGGGCGGGGGAGCCGCCGTCCCCCGGCACGTCAGGGGGAAGCGGCCGCATCCCTTACCTGTGGCCCGCGGGTGGCTGCGCGCAGCCCCCGGCTCCGCCATCTTCCCCGCCGGTGCCGCCGCGTCCCGCCGGGGCCGGCTGGGCTGGCTGCGCCCGCGGCCGCCGCACAGGCGCAGTGCCCGCCCCGGCACCTGACGGCGCNAGTTTTCCCAGATTTTTCCATCCAGGTGTTTGCGTCCGCTATTTGCAGCCACGTGCAGCCTCGGATGAATCGATGGCACCGCGGAAAGGCACAGCGGTGTCCTTCCCATCCAGCTGCGGTCGCGGTTCCCCTCACGGGGTCCCTTCGGGCCGGGCTGTGGGACCACTTTGTTCTCGGTGTTACGGAGAAATTAACATAACCTCTGTTTCTCTTCATCACTCACATACCAGTGGTTGAACTCCCCTCCCCAAAATTTTAACACACACCGTGTATGCTTCTTTTGCTCCCCCATTACTGGTTTTGCTGTATCCGGACCACGTTGGGACACAGCGGTGCTACGGGAGTGCACATGGCCCCAGGCTTGTGGCTTTGGGGCAGCTCCTGCTTGACCCATCTTCAATGCCAATTTACCAAAATTTAAATGTAAGAATTTAATCCTTCCACTTTTCATTCTTACTCTTTTTCTTTTTCTTTTTCTTTTTCTTTTTCTTTTTCTTTTTCTTTTCTTTTCTATTACCTTTATATTCTTTACCTGAAAGTACAGACCATAGTCAATATGAGAGGAAGGAGAAGGACAGCATTTACTTTGGTATTCCTGATGTGTCTCCTAGTAAATCACTATTTCCTAAGAGGCAGTTATTCTGTTGGGGTGCTGAGCAACAATTCTTCCATCTACACATTCTAGTGGTGTTCTCATTTTTGGGTTCACACACCTCAATAAAAGTTTAGCTACACAGATTTAGGGTTTCTGGTGCATATAGTAATAATTATTCCTAATGTTGCTTTGTCAGTGAAACACTTTTCATTGTTTATAACTCTGCCAGATTTAAAAAGTGTCATACGATGTTTTCATTTCAGCTGTTTCTCCCGCTAACCCTACATCAAGGGGCTCCACATTATTCTACCTGTCTAAAGATTAAATTGCACAGTTTTGGTCACATTACAGAAGAAAAACTCCACCTGTCTTACTTCTTTTCTCCCTCCTAATTTCCAGGTGCTGTTTTGGAAACAAAACCAAAAGAAGGAAGAATCTCCTGTAATATTAATTAATCTTTAGCCTATTGCTGTCTGATGAACACATGGGAAAGAACAGCTGGTCTCAGTGCAAGATAACGAACCCATGGGCTTAGTGACAAGGAAAAGGAAACAGAGAGGATGAATTTCCAGGACTGGGAAATAGGACAGCAGAGAATGGATGTGGGGCATGAAAACACGGAGGATTATGGCCAGAAACTGGAGAAAGGGGTATGAGGGTATCTGCAGGGAGGGTATTCAGGCAGTAGGCAGTGGCTGAGAGGAGAGGGATGGATGGGGGCACTGGAGACACTGTGCCAAGGAATGGGAGCCCACCAATGCTGGCTCTTGAGTGGTCCTGAATCTCATAAGCACAGCATGTCACATGGAGAAAGAAGTGTTCTCCTACAACTGTAATTTCCTCTGATAGTTGGCTCACAGCATTCAGACTGGGTTTTCTTTTTCTTTTTCTTTTTCTTTTCTTTTCTCCCTCCTAATTTCCAGGTGCTGTACAACAACAACAACAACAACAAAACAACAACAAAAAAGATATTTTAAAGAAAACGTAAGGAAACTATACAGAAAACATGAAAGCTCCAAAGACAAAGCCCTCTCCTACAGTATTGTATGTTGTTTGTGATATGAATCAATTTTTAAATTGCCTTTGCAGAGTGGGTTTTTTTCCACAAAACTCCTGCCTCATTCAATATAAGGATGTCTTTAATTAATGTACAGTTCCTCAATGTTTCTCTTCATTTTCATCATGTAAAGTGGAATCTTTCATGTCATATTCTCTGTACATTCTTCAAACCCTGCCTCGAAGGCAGGTTAATTAATTTCCATTATGACTTTCCTGTGGTAGTCTCGTAACTCCTTCAAAACATTCATAAATTTAACTTTGTTACAGCCTTCTAAGTTGAAATAGTACTATTATCATATTTTCCACATAGGGAAGAGGTAACGGAAGTATGTGTCTGGAGTTGTCTGTAGTGGTTTGTTAATTCTTTTGTGTTGTGGAGGCTGGCAGGTTGTTCTAAAGCAGGGAATAGTGGATTTAATAGAGTGTGCATCCACCAGCACCTCAGAAACAAAAGCATAACTGCTCTTGCTCAGGTTTGACTTTAAATACTTTATAGACCTTTAAGCATTAGATGTAGTGGGTTACTTACAATCTACAGAGCTTTGGTATGCACTTATGCCTGAAATCAGCTCCTGGCTCCCAGGTGTGTCTGTATATCCTTCTTTATGACAGATGGAGGAACTCTGGGAAATTTTTGAATATTCGGCCTTTAAAAAGGAAGTTATGAACAGTTTAATTTTGAACATACTTCACAGAACAAGATTATTTTCTTGACTATAGAAGCAAAAAGGACTTTCCCAGCTGTCTGCATGCTTAGAATTGGAGATGTCACCATGTTCCTCCCTAACTCTTCACAGTCCACCTTTCTTTAATGTCCCTTCCTATAGCAGAAGGAAAGCATCCTAGAGATTGCTCATCACCAGGAGCAAGGGGAGGGTCCACTTTTGAGTGATAGGAAGGATTACACAACTTTTACACAGTCCTATAGCCTTTGGTTGCTGAGGGATGGGATTGGAAAGTTTCTCCTCACCTCCAGCCCGGGCCAGGAGTGTGAATTATCACAGCACTGCCTGCAAGGCACTACCTGCACACAGCAGGGAGCTGTGTGTTTGCTGGGCATTGGCAGTCTCTGATCAGTGTCTCTCTGGCATGAATTGTAAAGCACTGCAGGAATTTTCCCAACACAGAACTTAATCTCTGTAAGGCACATCACATTGAACACTCCATTTGGGAAAGTGTTTATTGCAGACACTTTGGTTATTCTCCTTTCTTCATCTGAAGCCCAGTTTGTCCTGCTATTAATGAAGCTCTGCAAATACTTGTTCTAAATCGTTGTGTTTTAAAGCGTTGTTCTTTCTTTTATGGTGTGTTGCACACTGTTAAAATCAACACTGCTTTGAGTTTCTTTTGTGGAAAACATTTTTCCTCTCTTGCCACACATTTTCAGGAGATGCTGTATTTAAACAGGTCTCTGCAAATGAGCTACAGTAGGTTGTGGTCAACCTAAGCCTGAGAAAAACTCAGAGGTCTATCTGCAGAGAAGTAAAATCTTAAAGTCAGTTCAGGATGCAGACAGAAAAAAAGCTGAAGGAACTGATAATTTTGCCACCTTAACAGACATTCAAATAAAAACTGTCAAAAGTGTAAACTAATTTTGAAAATCTTGGCTTCTTTTCTCAGTGTTTTTGAGATGGTGGTATCTATGCAACCAAAGCCATCCCACACTAGGAATGCTTCAGAGGGAAAACAGGACAGTCAGTCCTGAGCAAACTAGCCAAATTTACAGTGTTATAGATCTATGTTGGTCCACAGTTTTTGCTGTATTTTGCCATTTTGAATCAATAACCCAGAATTTGAGTGCCCAAGAAAAGTAAGGCAAGTAGAATGGCTGCCTGGGGTATTTCATTTGGAGCAACTGGCCCGGTGTCACGCAAACACTGCATGTCAGAGATGGTAAATCCATTTCTCCTAGGCAATATTAGTCTGCTTTAATTTCAAAATCATCCTTCCTTTTCTGAAACTCTTGGAAGTCCAGTGTCTCACAACCTCTGGATGAAATTCAGTGCCCAGACCAAAGTATTTTTACAAGCAGTGCAGTCATCTGAAGAGAGGTACTCCTTTTCATCAGGTAAGTTTGTGTTCTCTGAGATAAACAGAACATGACTCAGAAGTTAGAAAGAGTGTTTTAGCACATGTATCAGAAACTGAAGAAAGGTGATGGGTATAACCAAATATAGTTGTTCCTGATTGCTGAAATATTAACTCAGCATCTTAAGCATTCCCCTAAAATAGATTACAAGGGCACATAGGGGTAAGGCAAGGGGAAATGGCCTTAAACTGAAAGAGGGCAAGTTTAAATTAGATATTAGGAAGAAATTCATTATTTCTTCCTAAAGGGTAATGAGGGTGGTGAGGTACATGGACACATTGCCCAGAGAAGTTTTGGATGCCCTAGCCCTGGAAGTGCTCAAGGCCAGGCTGGATGGAGCTTTGAGCAACCCAGTCTAGTGGAAGGTGCCCCTGCTCACCACAGGGGGGCTGGACTAGATGAGCTCTAAAAAGTCTCTTCCAGCTCAAACTATTCTGTGGTTCTATGAAATGACAGAAACACTCACGGAGTAACTGAGTGATAATAAATCTTCCTCACAAGCGATCAATCTTACATAAAAAAATCATGGGCACTGAGTCAATAAACTGAGGCACATTGTGATAACAGAGAAAATCTTTTTTGTCCAGTAGCTTGAAATCTTTCTATAGAATGTATTGGTGATAGCAGTCTTGATTGTAGATACCAACAGCAAAATGCTGCTCTGTTTCAAAACCACAGTTTTGAGATCAGAACTCATGCTTGTATTTTTGAAGGACTTCTACCTTTTAGTCAAAAATATTTTTATAAAAAATAGCTGAATTTGCCCAGGTGAAATGGTTTCAATTTCTGTTTGTCTCTCACTGTTTAAGAAGCCACAGATACTCACAGGCATTAAACTTGCTTCTTAGGTTCCCCTGATTGAAGAGCATGACCAATGTGCAACTCAGCCTGGAAAAAACTTGGACTACATCTGTGTGCTTTATTTTTGTGTATCCACATACCTAAGAACTGTCATTCAGTGAGTAATATCAGTCTAGTGTTAAAATAATTTTTAGGATGATTCATAATGGATTGCTTTTGTATTTGTTGTTTCACATGTGAGGTGTACTCTTTCTCCTTCATGTGAAAGTAGATTTTTTAAATATTGTTAAATGTTAAATTGTTAAATCAAACACCCCAATATCCTATGCCAAATGTGGTTTTTTTATACTCCCCAAATGCCTTGAACTAGGGGCATATTTTCACTTGCCTCACACTTTTATCCTTTGAAGTTCAGTCATAGCTATTTGATTTGGAAAAAGTTGGCACTAGCAGGGTTGATCTTCAGAAAAATAAGCGAAAATAGAGCAAGAGAGGAACTCTCTCATCACCTTGCCTTTTGTTATTTGCTGACAGCAGAGGCATTTTAAGTCATGTACAAACATAGCCCTGTATGCACACCCTGCTTTGCTGAGCATGGTAATGGGATAAACAGTAGTGGAATGCAGCACAAACCTATTTCACATTGATTTAAGCTGATTTAAACTTAATATTTTGTCATCAATATTTCACTGAAAGGGTGATATATATTATTTCTTCAGTTCTCATGTAAATAAGTCCTTAAATATTTGCCACCAAATACCTGCTATTCTCCTCCAGATTCAAAACCTTGTGAGCCATGAATCTTAAGAGCTGCATTACTAATTGCTTTGCAGATTTGTGGGCAGGTATCAGTGGGGAATATGAGCAAGTTAGATTTTAATGAGTTTTGGATTGCTTTTGATTCTGGGACGCAACTAAAGGTTATTTACTGCAGTATTAGGCAAAGAAAAGGCAAAAGCTCTATCAGCTTTTCATGCTTTAAGAGGATGTGACACAGTCTTATCTTTGCTGGAGAGGCAGGAGATGATAGGTCTTGCTTTGGAAAGGAAGAATGTCTGCCCTGCAGCCATAGAAATATTTTTCCATTTCTCTTCATCACTTACTGAAGTGATTGATATTTGCCTGAAGGATTTGCAGTTATTTGTAGTACTTTTGTTTAACTGCACCAGGATACTTTGCCAGGAAGTGGAATATTCTTCCCCCAGCAGTACCTCAACAGGAGGAGATTGTTATATAGGAGAGAAGCATTGACAGGAGTGTTCCTACCTCAGATTGATAATTAACTGTTTTCAAGCTTATGGAGTATCAAATCCTAAGATGTTTCTACCCTGATTGAATGCCTAAAATAGCATTAAACTGATCAAGTTTAGTTGTCATTGAATAATAATTAGACTGCATCAGATGTCAGTCAGTAGAGAATTAGGATTTTTTTACTTTTTTTGGTTAAACTAGCATCCCAAGTATGATAAATTCAGTCACTTTGAAGAGAAGGGATGTCATGACTACCCTGGAGATGCAAAGCCTCTGCAACATATAGACCAGGTAGTCCAAGAAGTCATGTAGTCTTGAGACTACATCACTTTATGAGTAGCACTGCATCTGCACAGCCAGACTGCCTCACAATCACAGTGAGACCATTTGCCTGCTCCATCTCACCCTTTCCTACATGCCTGGTAAGTCCAGTGCCTCAGCCCCTCTGAGCACTATCCATAAGGTAGCTCTGAGAGATGATGATGATTCTAGGAGAAAAGTCTGTGTGCTTTAGGTCTGCTTTCATAACTAATTTTCAATTATTTTTAAAATCATAAACATTCATGAATTTTTACCTTTTAGGAATCTATGACAGACCCAGATGTAATTTAAGAATATACTTAATACCTGCCCAGCACAGGGAAATAGAAGTCAAATTCTGATTGCTTTCATTGAAAGAGAGAGAAAGAACATTGTAAAAGAGGAGGATTTTATTTACTCTTATAATCAATTTTTCATTCTTCCTTAAATTCCACAGACAAGGGTTGTACCATGTGACTTGGCACACTCAGACACAGAGGAAGCAACGCTGGTCCCAGTGATTCTGTGGCTGCTTCAAAGCATGATAAATCAGGCTATGCCTGGAGATGGTTACAGTCTGAAGGCCTCCTGGTTATTAAAATGAGATCAATAATTTTTAAGCAAGCAGTGTTTGAAAAATGGTTGAGCTGAATCTGAAATCAATTAGTATAAAATATTATACTGGGCATTTTAACACAAAAGGGGAGGGTCTATTGATAAAACTTGTTCATCAAGGATGAAATGGATTTTCAGACCGAGCTCCACTGACTTCAGCACAGCTATAACAAATTACTCAGTCTGTCTCTGAAGAGAAAAATCAGTTACTTCAGTTTATAATGTGTAAACATTTGATAAAAGAATCCTAACTAGATATGCTAAAAGATAAAATGACAACTTCAAGGAATCTCATGGAGATGCATTTAGATAGCTGTCGTGTTTCAAACTTGAATAAACACCAGATATTAATCAAACATTAGCTTATTTAATTTCACAGGTTAAAGATCACTCTCATGAACAATTACGCATCCATTTTCTGCCTCTCTGCCAGTCCAATCATGGAATATGCTGCTTCCTCTAGATTTCAATTTTATAGGAATTACAACTTAGCAAATACAGTGTATGCATTTAGTACACGTCTACAAACCTCTGTAGCCAACATGAGAGACTAAAATAAAAAAAAATTGGCTAATTGCTAATTGTTGAATACATATGGGCATGAGAGATTCTGTGGAAATAGTGTTGAGGATGGTCCCAAATGCATAATGCTGTTTTTGTAGCCATTTTGTGTATTTTTTGAATTCTAGCTCTTTAGCTTTCCCTCTCCCCCCACTGAAAATCAGAATTATATCTAGTATGTATTTTCTAATTTCCCTCTTTCATATGTATTTACTGCATATTAGAATGTTCAAAATTTGTTTTAAAATTAATTTGTGATATTTATGAGAGAAGTTATTTCTCTATCTTCAAGCTCAATTTGAAGATACAACCTGATGCAACTATCACAATTAATTGGGGAAAATTATGACTAAAACCAGTGTTTCTATTCAATGAGAATTCTGACATTTCAGAATTTCTTTTTATTTCAATCAAAGTAATGGAAATATTTTCTTGTAGTTAAAAATATTTAATACTTCTACAAATTTCTTCTACAAATATGAAAACTATGGCAAAGTTTTCATAGCACTCTTGCGTATCTTCTCTACTGCAGTGTAGTGGTCTGTTTGCACATTTAGGAATAGGTCTTACAATGTTATATCTCCATATCTATAGAGGAACTAAAGGTACTTATTTTCTTTTCCAATTGACATGACCAACATCTGTCTGTCTAAATCCAGCTCCCAGGCTTTCTTGGATATTGCAGACTCTCTGATACTCCAGAACAACACAGTATTTTTTTCCAACCTTTTCTAAACAATCTTCATTTAAATGTGACTCCTGCTATTCACATCATCCCTTCCCTTTCTCTGAAGTCATTAATGTATAATGCTGTTTCACCACCTTTTTTTTCTCCTCCATCTTTCCTAAACAATGCATGTAATTCCATCCTATTATTCCAGCCACAATTGTTAATCCTCCACAGGTATCTGTGTTAGCTAGTTTTGCATTCTGACACAATAGTTTTGGATCCTCTGTTTTGTTTTACCAATCCAATATCTTCATGCTGGCCACCACAAGAGGCTCATTTTTAGCCAGTAGTTTCCCACTCCGTGTGTCAGTACTGGCACTTTCATTCCTCTGACCTTCTGATAGTCCTTTCTTGCTACATCATCACCATGCAGATTAAATGAACTTTTCCTAGCTTTGTTCTCTACTTTAAATGTTAAGCTTTTATCAATCAAATTAGCCTTGATCCCTGTCCAGACCTCAAATGACTCCATGTGTGTGTGTGTGTATGATCTTCTTCCAAGAATGTTTCCCAATGGCAGACCAACCCTAAGCCTTCCTACAGGTCATCTGTTGGTCTTCACTATCAAGTTGCACCTTCCTTCTAAATCTTTAAACAAACAAAAGAATTCCATTCAATTTTTATTGATATTGTATTAATCACATTTAACTGGGTTATAATTTCAGACATTTTTCCCATGTCTTCCTGCTAGCTGCCAATTGCTTCTGCAGTTGGAGCAATTTTTCCATGTTCATTCATAAGTCTTGACCTACTGGAACAAAAGTGTGCAGGAGTCGGAATGACCACCTCTTCTATGTGATTTAGATCAGCCAAAGTAAAAAAAAAAGTATTTTAATGTCCTAAGTAAATCACTACCACTTGACAGGCACAAAAACACCCACAGTGTTAGGCATTTAGTGTCAAAACCAGGAATGCCAAAGCCCAGCTGGAGCTGAGACTGCTGAAGGCACTGGTTGGAACAAAGCAGATTCTGGAGATTGCTAATTGGAAAAGCAAGTTCAGGACTTCTACTGGCAGAGGCCCCTTGTGACAACAGGTACTGACAAAAAAGCTGATGAATTCAGTGCCTTTTTTCTGCCTCTGTCTCCAAAGCCAAAGCCAGCTCCTCAATTCCTGCCTGTACAGACAAAACTGGGAAGGAATTGGGCAGCCAGCAATGGAGGAGAAAGAGGTTAGAGAAGCTCTATGTATTGAGATCCACTGGGCTGGATGGGAATCACCCCAAGCTTACTGGGAGACCTGGTGGGCACTATCAAACTCATCCTTAAAAAAGGCAAGAAGGAAGATGGGAATCATAGAATCACAGGATGGTTTGGGTTGGAAGGGGTTGAGGATTGGAGGGTTGCCCTCTGGATGGGCCAGTCAGCCACATCTCAGTCAATGGAAAGATCAGGGAGCACACAATCAGTGGAGTCAGCCCAGGGAGGCAAATCATGTTTGACCTGCTGAGTGCCTGCAGTGATGAAATGTCTGGCCCTGGGGAAAGGGCAGAGTGGTGGCTACAACATACCTTGGTTTGACTATGGCTTTTGACAACACCTTCTCCAGCCTTCCCCTCTGGAAACAGCAGAAGCATGGACTGGACAAACCACCTATTTGGATGAACTGGAAGCTCTAAGGATAGCAATCACTAATGCAATATTTGGTTGGTGATCAGGAAAGCAGCCTGGGCTCAATACTGGCACCCATATCCAGTGCCTTCAACAACCTGGCTGCAGTGCAGAGCTCATTCTGAGCAGGTAACCCTGAGGTCAGGGAGCAGCTGCTGGTTCAACCCAGAAGGACCCTGAAAAGCTTAAGGATTAGACAGAGATGTCATGATTCTTATAAGAAGTATGAAGTTCTGCCCCTGGAACAGCTGGAATTGTCCCATGTATGGGTACACAGTGGGAAGTGGCTGGCAAGGTCACCATCCTGTGGGTTTTGCACACAAGGGGTGCACAGGAACCCATGGCTCTTCTGGAAGGAGGCTCTCCCTGCGGTGCATTGGAAGCATGGCCAGCACATCACAGGGAATTTGCTGATAATCTCAGCTGGGTACTGGTGAAGCCATGCCTGAAATAGTTTTGGATACCTCTGATCAAGACAGACAGGGCAAGATTAGAGTGTGTTTAGTGGAGGGCTGATAAGAAAGTTTTTGAGGAGAGGCTGAAGGTGCTGGACTTAGCTGGTAGAAAGGAAGCTATGAAGTAACATAACATCAGCGTACAAGTGTTTGAAGAATCATTAGAAAAGTGTTGGAGCTGAACTCTTCTTATGACTGCCAGCTGGTCTAACAGAGCAATTGCCACAGTTTACAACTTGGGAGGTTCAGACCTCAGAAAATAAAATCAACCATCAGAAAATAAAATCAACGAGTAGAACAGGTTGTCCAGAGGAGTGGAGGAGTCTCTGTCACTGAGGCTTTTCAAGACTCAGGTAAAGCCAAGTCTCAAGCATTGACATAGTCTAGTGCTGACCTGGTCCAACTAAAAAACAGCCTTCAGAGGTACCTTTCAACCAACATTTTGATGATATTGCAGCAGGTCTCAGGTCTTCACATCTTATTAATAAAGCCTGTTATTAAAATAATCTATTTATTAACTTGTTTGGTTTCATGAGTGGTGGTAAAAGATTGTCACTTAGCCTGTTTGGAGAGAGAAGACTCAATATATGGGAAACACCTTGGGGAGTTGCCTAACTGGGACAACACCTCTCACCAACCTACTTTATGGAGTTAGAAATGTAGCAAGAGGCTTCTGCTAAGGAAAGGCTTTCAAGTCACACTTCTGCTCTACATCCTCTTGCCCTGGCACCCATTTGCCTTTCCAATGTGGTTGACTTAGGCCTCTACCACATTAAAATATGAATATAAACTCAGCTGCTCCTTCCAACATGTCTGAAACAAATAGTAATTAGGCTCTCTCTGGCCCTCTGCTATCAAAGAAGTATTCAACTTCTTTGTTCTGTAGAAAATGATTTTATATAAATAGACAATTCTGTAACGAACCATATTGATTCCATAAGACCTCAGCCCAGTAGATTCCCACACTGATCACACCACCAAGAGGATTTGCTTTTACTTGTTTTTTGGGGAACAGTAACCTGCTTGTCTTCTGTTTAGAACTGTGAATCTTTTACCTCCTACTCTCAGAGGGTAGTACAGATCCATATATGCCATACATCTAAATCCTTTCTTGTATTGTGGATTTATCTTGGGTCCAGTATTCAAAGTTTCAGTGGAGAAATGGTGGGACATGATGTACCTAAATGAGAGGAGCAGAGCAGCCATACTTGGAGAAATTAAAACTAGAATGTATCTGATGGAATACACCTAACCCATACAGAAGATAAAATAATGTAACTTTACAGAAGTTTCACAGAGCTGCATTTAGGTATTTGTCATACATGTCAAAACTTAAGTAAACATATTAATCAAACATTAACTTACCTTAATCGCAAAGGTTAAAGTTCACTGTCACATACAACTAAGGATGAGGTTTTTTCCACCCTGCAAATCCTGAAATGCATGGAATGTGCTGCTTCTTGTAGATTTGAATTACATAAGTTATAACAGCATAGAGATGGCTGATGTCATTGTGAGGTCACCCTCACTAATCTCTGAAAGGTGCCAGTGATCATGGGAGGTTCTTAGGGACTGGAAAAAAAAGCAAATGTCACTGCTTTCTTCAAGAAAGGCAAAAAGGAGAATCCAAGAACCTACAGGGCAGCCAGTCTCACCTCAGACCCTGGGAAAGTGATGTTGTGAATGATTTACAAACATATGAAGGAGAACAAGGTGTTAGGGAGTAGTGAGGATTGATTTCCAAATTGAAGATTATACCTCCCTATGATGAGATCATATAAGTGACCTGGTGGAGGAAGGGAAAAGCAGTGGGTGTTATCTATGTTGGGTTTCAACAATGTCTCTCATAACATCCTTATAGAGAAACTGATAAAATATGTACAAAATCAGTGGACAGTGGGGTGCATTGAACACTGACTGAACTGCTGGACTGAAAGGGTTGTGATCAGAGGCATGAGCTCAAGATTGAGGTCAGTCATTTGTGGTGTAACCCTGGAGTTAATACTGCATAATGTCTTCATTAATGGCCTGGATGATGAGACAGACTGCACCCTTTGCAGATGACACAAAACTGGGAGGAGTAGGTGATACATCTGATGAGCATGCTGCCATTCAAAGGGACTCTGACTGGAGAAATGAGTCAACAGAATCCTTGTAAAGTTCAAGAAAGGAAAATGCCAAGTCCTGCACCTGGGGAAAAGAAGTGAAGTACCTGAGGATTGACTGAAATATGTCTGATCTTTTTTCTTTTGTTGAAGTCCAAGCAGTAGAAATCTCCTTTTACCTGCCCTTGTCTCATGCAGTACCTGATCCAGTAGTTCAGTAAAAGCTGATGCTGTTCTAACCAACCACTGGTGACTGCTGTTCCCATTCACCTGTCTGTGACAGTGGGTGCTTGGCCATGGGAGGGCTCTCAACTTCTGACACTTAGAAGATTGAACTGAAGACTCTTTTGTTTTAAACATTGCAGATAGAAGACTATGACTTTAGGAGTTGCTGACACTAAGGACGTGCCAAATAAATAGGGCTTTGGATTAGATCATAGAATAGTTTGGATTAGAAGTGAACTTTAAGATTATCTATTTCAACAGAAGTGCCCCCCCCCACCTTGCCTTACAGTAAGCAGAGATATCCTCAGCTAGACCAGGTTTCTCAGAGCCCTGTCCAACTTGACCCGAAATGTTTCCAGGGATGAAGTATCCAACACCTCTCTGGGCAGACTGTTCCAGTGCTTCACCACCCACATTGTAAAAAACTTCTGCTTTGTAACTAAATTATTTCAGTTTAGAACTGTTATCCCTTGTTCTATTGCAACAGACCCTGCTAAAAAGTTCACCCCTATCTTTCTTTTAAGCCCCTTCTAATACTAGAAGGCTGCCAGAAAGTGTCCCTAGAGCCTTCTCTTCTCCAGGCCGAACAGCCCCAACCCTCTCAACCTTTATTCATAAGGAGAGGTACTTCAGCCCTGGGATCGGGGCCCTCCCATGGACCAACAGATCCATGTCTTTCCTGTGCTGAGGCCCCAGAGCTGGATGCAGCACTCCAGGTAGAGTCTCACCAGAGCTGAGTAGAGGGGAAAAAGTCTCTCCCTCACTGTTCTGCCCACACTGCTTCTGGATTCAGCCCTGGACATGGTTGTTTCTCTGAGCTTTGCAAACATTGCCCATTTGCATCCAGCTTGCCACCCACAAGTATCCTCGTGTCCCTCTCAGCAGGACTACTCTCAATCTGTCCATCACCCAGCCTCTGTTGATACCGGGGCTTGCTTCAGCCCAGGTGCAGCCCTTTGCATTTGATCTTGTTAAACCTTATGAGATTCCCATGGGCCACTCCTTGAGCTAGTCCAGGTCCCTCTGGATGGCATTCCATGCTTCAGGTGTGGCAACCACAGCACTCAGCTTGGTGTCACCTGCAAACTCACTGAGGGTGCACTTGACCCCACCACAGAGCTGGTCCCAGTCCAGAGCCCGAGGGACAGCCCTTGACACTCTTCTCCATCTGGGCACTGAGCCACTGAACACTGCCCTCTAGATGTGACCATCCAACCAATCTCTCATCCACCAAACAGTCCGCCCATCAAATCCAGACAGACACAGAAAGGGAGTTTAAAACGGGGCTGCGACAGACAGAGTCTCAGAATAACAACAATTAAATTATTCCAGCGGTTGCACTTATTTCCTGAGAAAGCACCTCCCTAGCAGAAAGGCTACAAGCTAATTGAATAAAAGGATGAACAAGTGATCCTACAGAATGAACACTCAGACTGATTATAGGCTTAGGAAAAATACTTTGTTTAAACATGAACTTAAAAAGAACTCCAGAACCTCACAGCTCAAGGAAGTACACCTTTGAAAGTCCTTCTGGTAGAAGAAATATGTCCTACCGTTTATACCAGAATTTACTCTTCCGAGCTGGCATTCAGTAGACATAAATCACACCTTTGAAGCTTAGCTCTAGGATTTCCAAACTCTTCCAGATCGATCAATCGATCTATCTATAATTATGACATTAACCAGTACTCTGTGGTGCAGTTTTCAGTAGAGTTAGAGGCACTTCTACAGGCACTGAAGATAAAAGCTAGTTTAAAAAGAAAATTTAAAAAGAGAATCTCAACACTTATGCAATTCTTCCCAATTGTATTTTTCCATTTCTGCTCAGTCAATTGCTCAGTTACCTTCTCTAACAGGGAGGTGAGTCAGGAGTTCTCAGATCCTTGGAGTCAAGTTCTAATCTTGTGATTCAGATCAAGTGCTTCAACAGCTCAGCAGTGGACAAAAAATTATGCACCAGATGCCTGGTTCAGACTGCAGTGAAGAACAGTGTTATGCTGACACTGCATCCAAAGTACTTTGTCCATTTTGGGGCTCCACAACATGAGAAAAATGAGCAGCAGGTGACTAACAAGATTCCTGAAGGAACTGGAGCACATGATACCGGGGAGAGATTCATACATCTGGACTTGCTGAGCTTGGAGAAAAGAATGATGAGGGGAAATCTTACTCTTTTCTGCAACTATGCAGTTGAGGTGGAGGGGAAGAGAGAGCCAGACTCTTCTTGGCTGCACATCCTGGGTGAGCAAGAGGCACGACTCAGGGCACAGGACATTCCAATGAGATGCAAGGAAATTATTTGTTTTCAAACTCTGGAACAGATTTCCCAGAGAGGTTGGGGAACCTCCAACCTTGAAATACTAAAAAGGCAACGGGACAAAGCCATGAGCAACCTGCTCTAACTGGACCTGCTTTGCACAGAACATTGGATTTGCATAGCCCCAGGGGTCCCTTCCAAACAATGCAATTCTGTGAGTCAAACATCTGCTGGAGGCCAGGATTTCCTCACAGCCTCCAGAGACTACACCAGCTCACAGCAGTATCTGTACCTCCACTGCTCTTCTCACCTCCCAGCACATTTTTCCTTCAGCTTGGCTGGCTCTAACGCAAATGGAACAGTGAAGTGACCCAGATTAAAAAGAGGTTTGCAAAAAAAAGAGAAAGTTTTCTTAAGTAACTAAACAACTAAACTGCCCTGAGATGGTTTGGGCTGCACTGCTGTGCTGCACAAACTGTTGTATTGTACATACTGTGGGAGAGGTTCAAAACGACTATTGACCAGGGAAGGACCTAAAAATCCAAAAATAATGTCTTGCCAGGGATCACTGTTAAAATTTTTACTATTTCAGAAATTCACTTGTTTTAATAAATGTTAGTTTCATCTTTTACTCTGCCATTTATACCAACGCAACATTATTCTGCTAACACAACCATAGAGAAATAGGGAAACACAAATACTGACTTCCTAAAGTGGTTGGTACCAGCTCTATACTGATAAACATAAAATTAACTTCAGTATCGTTAAAGGACTAATTTCACAGAATTACAGTGGGGAAATTTGTTGCAAAGATTCCCAGGCTACTGCTAATTCAGCTTAGCCTGAGAAAAAGGTTTCTGCAGCTTCTGATTTCTTCTTATTGAATAATAAATAGTACAGTATAATAATATCTGCTGAAGAGATCATATGGATGTAGTATTTCAGCTGTGCAAACTAGGTGCATTCATTATTGTTCCAGTGAAAAATAAAAAATATTAAAAAAAATATGTAAACATGCAGGACTCCCTCATCTGAATTTGATTGATAGATCTCCACTGGATCTCCTTTTCTCCCCACATACTGTGTTCTTCTGCTTGTTCTGAGGATCAGTGACAACTCCCAAATTATCTTGAAAGTTTAAATTTCTCAGAATTCTTGTTTGGAGAATGTTCAGTGCTTTACATCCTACCCTCTTTAGGCATGCACACACCGAAACAAATCCCCAAAACCTGTTCAAGAGCAAATAATATTTTGAAAACTATTAATAATGAAGGCTTGGGTAATAAAGAAGGAAATGATTAGGTGTCATACTCTCCTTCCTTCTCCCTGTAATTTTTTTAATTGTTTTAGATGTTAATCTACACAAGTAATTAGAAACACTCATGCTGTCTTCTCAACATAAAGTTATTGGCTACTTGCCACTCAAGCTGTTTCCTCTAAATGCCTCCCCATGTCCTAGACCAGACACACATCTTCAGTGTTTTTTGATTCTCCAACATCTCCTTATGTAACTGTTGATACCTAAACTGCCTGTAGACAAACAGTCAGCTACTGGCTATATTATGTTCTCTTTCTTTGTAGCCATATATTATTTTCTGTATTATCCTATACTAAATATTAGAGATAACCTAGACTTCTGTAGTCCTAATCAGTAGCTTCACATCAGTTTCATTTAAAACCTTTCATGAAGCCTGAGATCACTCTTTCTACATTTGTGGACAAAGCACACACCTGGCAATGATAGCATCAATTCAAACTGGGGAGAGGAGTGGCAGAGATGGGAGTTTTTGAGGATTAAAGCATAATTTAATACAAAAAAGCATGAGCTAATACTGGCTTTTGACACCTTTCAGCAACTGTTTCACTAGTTGGTGCCAGGATAACAATACACCAGTAACAGCATTTGTTCCACTTACAGGTGGCACACTCACACTTTTAATGGAACAGTCCCTGGGCTGTTGCACATTTCCAACACCTTTGTGAAATTGGTGCCCTGTTTTGGGAAGAGGTTTCTGCCCACTTGCCCATACTCTGGTTAACAGCAGCAATCCAGACACATTACTAGGCTGGAAGCTGTATAAGCTGCTGTTAGGGGGATGCAGCTGACAACCAAAGTGAGAGACAGGTGCTCATTCCTTCTGACCCACTCAAGAGGAATACAATAAGACTGGACACAACAATGGGTCTTAGGACATCTTTTAAGATGCTTTCAACTATCAGGGCTGCCAGAATCAGATCTGAAGGTCCATCTCTGTATATTCCATCACACAGTTACTTAGCACTGGCTACTTCTGCCATGTTCAGCAAAGCTTATGATCTATCAATATAATCTGCATATTGTCCCTTGTTCAAGGCAAAAAGGTCCCTGTGTCAGAGCTGCTGCAAAACTCCCTCTGGTCAGCCCCTGCTGCAGCAGTTCATTATTAACATCCTGCAGCAAGGTCTTCCATACCTTTTCAGGGTCTTGGGCTTCTCGACAAGTCTTCAAGACTCCAGCTTTAATCACTGTAGTTTCTCTATACATCTTCATAACCAGGGCAGATCTTTCTACTGGGTCAGGCAGCAAAAGACTAAAATTCTTCTCAGAAACCTCGTTAATGCTCCTTTCTCCACCACTGTCTACTACAGTTAGTTTCAAAGTCTTGTAAGTCAGAAGCTGCTTCCTCAAGCCCTGTGCAGCACTTGGCTTTCCTCTTCAAACACAGAGGCTAAACCCAGTCCCTACAGTGCCTTGTCACTGTCTTGAGGACTGTCACAAGGCTGAATCCTCCCTGACAGCTAGCACCACTGATAGTGGAACATGTATGTCACACAGTTCTGGGTGTCCCACGGGGATCCTTCAGTATTTCTGCTGCTCTTTGCTGTATTTACTCCAACTGGCAACAGCAGCATCCATCGTGTGTTGCTGCCAGAGCCAGAGGTGCACCTAAGCCCATACTAACATGCTTCAATCAGCTGCTTCTTTAGGAAGAAGGTGACCTACTTTGAAAACCCTAAAAAAAATCCCAAGTATTTCCATTACTGGCAATACTTATTGCAGACATGGGCACCTCAGAGTCCCTGAAAGCCAGGACTAGAAACTTCCTACTGAGATGCTGAGGCGCCCTGCTTGCTCCTGTATGTCAAGGTCTGTTTGTTTTTTTGTTTGTCTGCTCCCTCCAGAGGCCAAGTACCCAAAGCCATTTAGCTGATCATCTTCCTCAACTGAGAATAAAATTCATTAATTTAACCATATGAAGAGTAGGGCTGATTAAGGAACACAGGTACTGGTGACCACAGAACAGACTCCTACACCACCACAGCCTAGACACACAATGACAAGCCACCCACTTTTGCAAGAGGGAAAAATGAGTGCCTACAAAACACAGTGAGAGGGATTCAAAAGAGAATTTACTGCTAAGCAAGTGATGCAGTAGAGAGGCCCCAGGTCTCTGTCAGCTTCTGCTGAAGCTTTCCTTCCTTGAGCTGGCAGCTGGGATATAAATAAAACTGCTGTGCAAGTGTCCTCTCTAGAAACACAGACAAAAACATGAAGACCAGCTCATACTTCAGACGACAACGCATTTTTTGAAAGTATTTTTTGTCCCACTAAACTAGCTGCAATTACTAAATAAATGTACTCACAGTTTTCACTTTGCCTCTTTATTTGGTTGTGATTGCATTTTATAATCACAATGTTAAGCTCTGGCATCCAATCTGATGGGCAAGACAGCACAAGCTATAACCTGAATTAATCAATGGGAACTCTGACTCTTGCTTGCTGTGATTAAAAATGTAGCGAAGCCAAGGTATCCTCCCTTACTTCTTCTCTCTCCTCCAAAAGGAAGGGCAATCACAGCCTGAGAAGTAAATTCTGAAGACTCATTTTTGCAACAAAATGAGAAAGCACTGCCAACAGCTACCTGCAGAAAAGCCAGCCATGGGCCTCAAGTTTAAAGGGACAAATAAAGCTGCACTCACATTACAACAAAATTATTTCAGATAATACTTCCCTCTTCCCACACCTCTTCCAAAAAGCTACACTTAATGTTATGTCTTCTTCTATGAAGCAGTCAACCTGTCTATAGGATACAGGCCTATCTATATCAGCAAACCTGTAACAGTGTCCACAGATGAAAAGCTAGGTTTGAGACCTCCATGGAACCATAGGATAACTCAAGTTCCCTGATATTCATATCCAGTAACAGCAAATAATTATGGAATTAGACTGGAGCTTGCTCAACTGCAGGAACAGTTGACACCACAATTCCCCTGAGAGCAGGACTTCCCTTATGGCCAGAGGGTCTCAGGGAGCAGCAGTCCCAGCATTATATCACACACAGAGATGCCACCAGTCCTACCAGTTTATCATGAAGAACCTGGTGAGAATGTGGCCAGATACCACACAAAGCAACCTGCCAGCCTTGGTCATCAGCTCACTGACATTCATGGCCATCACCCAGAGGACAGAGCAACCCCTGTGCCAGCCTAACCTCTGCAGGTTCTATCTGCACACTACTTGGAGTGTGTGTGTGTATGATACCATATGTATGAGATTTATGGCATGTCACATATCTGTATGGCACAGGCACACAGGACCTCAGACGTGCATGCTGGCACATGCAGAGCACAGCCATGACACAACCAATCAGCAGTAAATAAATGGCACAGAGATCAGCAGTCATGGGTTACCAGCTCCTCCTCTTGAGAAGGGAATGAGAGGTTTTTTCTCATACACTTTTTCAGTTGCTGTGTCTGGACTCTATCTAAGGATTAGGGTAAAAAAGCATTAGGGTTGTTCAAGCAAATGCACAGTTGCCCCTATTGTAAGGTGAAGAGGCAAGATTTGAAATAATGGACAAAAATAATTTTTCAAAATGTTAATCACAGAGAAAACCTCAAAGTGGGAAACAGAGAACACAAAGTTTGTATTTTAGCTGTGGGAGACTAATTTTTGTATCCCTGTTTTCAATTTTGCACTCTAGGGAAAAAGCCAGCAGCAATTCTCACAGTTACACAAGAATTAAAAAATTATCTAGGACATACTTTTACAGATGGAGCACCTTTCATAGCTTTAGAGTCAGCAACCTTGCAATCCTCTAGCTGGCAGCTCTGTTCTACCACTGTTCTCAAAAGGAGACATGGGAAAGACAGCTTCTTGTGCAAACTGCTTTTCCAGCCCCCCCAAAAAAAGAGGCAAAAGGGATGATATAAAGCCGCCTAGATTGGACTGTGAAGGGAGTTTTAGCCGAGGATGGAGAAACAGGGTGACCAAGGGTACTCAAGAAGGAAATACAGCCCAGCTTATGAGTAGAAACCTAAGGGTGTTAAGCTGGTGCACTAATAAAAAATTAATAGTTAAGTAAAAATTTCCTTAAAATCTGCAGTTTAGGTTGAGCCAGACATGAACCTGGGAGCAATGAAGACTGGAAGGAACCTCAGGGCAAACCACAACCGATTCTGACAGGAACAGTTTCATCTTTGACCCACAGCTGAAGTCTGTGTCGTACTGAGAACTGCGGGCTCCCTACAGCAGTGTACGTGTTTCCCCTTACCACTGACCATGCATTTACATTTCACATACAGAAGATCAGTTTTGGCAAGTACAGTTGCCATGATATCTGGACCTTCAGTACACATTCCCTGCAATTTAATCACTAACCTTCCTGATAGCACAACTGGAAGGACAGACACCTTCTGCACTTGGATCTCAAGAACTTTGAGAGCTTTTAACCATTTTCAGAGCTGCTTCTGGCCTGCTGAATACAATGAGGAAACTAATGAGCTTAGGAGTGGTTTATAAACCTTATTCTGAAACATTACACTATTTATGTTTGCATGTTCCTTCATAACTGAACCTCACAGACATACAAAGACAGTAAATTGATACATTTAAGATCAGTTGAGTAAGAATGCTGTACTGGTAGTATCTTCCCCTCAATATTTAGAAAGTTTTTACGACAAATAGTTAAAATCCATGAAATATTTGGCAAAATTACTTAATACTAGGAAAATGTTATTCCTAGAGCAGGGTACCTGATCCATGTAAGGAAAATAGACACTATAATGAAAGAAAAAGTAAAAGAGAAGACATTTTTACAAAACCTCTGGATGTTTAAATCTCCTTAAAATAAACATATAAAGCAAAGAGGCCACTCCGTATTTAAAGCCATTTTGTTTTTATCTATTGGGGTAGTCACTTTACATCATACCAAAAAGACTGTATAAGGAATACAAGTGTCAAGAATCAGATCTTTATGGCACAAAAGGAATTTTTCCATTAACCTGCTTTCAGAGTTGTTAAATACATCATTAAAGACAAAGACACTAAGGCTACCACAAAATAATATTTGCATGATGATGTTAGTCTTTATTCAGTTTCTCAATCGACTCCTCCAGTCTGAAGGCGGACAAGAATCTTTCCAGTAGTCTGTTTCATTGATTTATTCTGGATGAAAAGATTCTTTCTACTTTTGACACAAACTTATTTTCTAATTTATATTGTTACTCAAAGTTCACATAAGCTTTTATGTTGCACCTTACAATGTATGGAATTTCAGATTAAAATAAAACTCTACTCTTAACATAACCTTTTATATAATGTAAAAATATTCTACATGTTTAACATATCAAGAATGTTAAGCATTCACTTTGGGGAAAACCTATTTTATGCATTTTTTATTACACACCCAACTGTGAAGGCTTTGCATTTGTGTCTCCCTGTTCAGTCGGGTGCCACCCAGTGTTCATCGTCTGCAGCTGCAGCTCGGCCACTGCACCAACCGCAGTTTCCAAAAAATTGCAAATTTCAGATGCTGCTCACTTTTCATCTTTACTCCTCTCCCACCCCTCCCTCCACCATGGAAAATTTACAACTTTGAAATAATGAGTGTTTTTAATTATCAAAACCAGTATAAAAATAGCAGCATGCTACTAAACGCGAAAAGCAGATTCATCATGCATTGTGAGTTTAAATGCAGATTTCTGCCTTCCTCTAATATTATCAAAATCTTTTTTAAAGTTAACATCAAGGCAAGGGGTATAAGGACAGACAATGCATAGTATGATTTGATACTAATCTGAACTGGGTTATTTGCCTTTAATCAAAATTCATGATAATTACAGGGTAAACAATTTTTATTTCAAAATACAAGTTTAACTGGAATTGTAGTGATGAAAGCAGAAGAGGGGAAAATGCAGTCTTTTACAACCCATGTCACCGTATCTCACTTACATCCAGAGAAAAAAGCTCTAATTGGTGAAGAGACAAAATATTTGTGGCATGTCATTGAACCTTTGTGATAATCCAGCATTATCCATTTCTAAAGAAATATAAATACTTTAAAACAAACATTGAAAATAAATCCTTTTGATGTAACAAACTACACTCTTTACTGAGAATTTTCAGTCTTCTTAAAAGTAAGGGACTTCACCCAAAAAATAATCGAAGTATCAATGTAGAACAATCCTTGGAGGAAAAAAGTTGGAATGTAAACCTCTGTTCCAAATTAGATCTGAAAAGCAAAAACACCACACCATATATTTCATCCAAGTACATTTTTCATCAAGCAACTCTTTTTAAAGTTACTTTTACAGTTCAACAGGAGACTTCCTGAACTTAGCACAGTCCTGGTTTTGCCTCAGCTCATACCCTGTTTTCTTAACACATCAACTATTACTCCCTGCTTTTGTGTCCACCAGCCCTGTGACAATACTATGGTCATGCAGGTGAGCAGTTCTGCATAACCACAGTATCTGCAATAAAATGATACATCACTAGAACAGTTATAAATTAGCCCATGATTCTCAAAAATGAAAATAAAACCAAATTTGAAAGTCACTTCCCTAAGTAGTGACTTTCTAATCATTCTTCTGATACGAAAAACAGAGGAAAGGCTCCACCAAGTTCCTCCTGTTAACAATGACCTAGGAAGCTGCACTTCATTCCAGATACATGACAGTGATCCTCAGAGAGGTTACTCACAACTTTTCTTTACATCTTTTACTTTCTTAAAGTATGATATGAATATTTTATCGGAGAGCTGACAAAAGCTTAAAACAATCACAGCTGCTCACTTAACCCCACACACAGATCCATTAGTTTGCAAATTTGTCCTACAGCTACTTATTTCTTTGATGTCTTACAATACCCTCATTATTAAAAGCATGCAGTATTAGTTCTTCTAGCTTCAATAAGCTAAATCTTCAGTAAGCTCAACCACTGACAGGCCCAAAGTGAAATTTTCAAAAGTCTGAAGAAAAAGCCCTCAGCATTTTGATATTTTTAAAGTACTTGATCTATGAATCGTATATTAAGAACCTCAAGAAAGTCAGAATAATGTAAGCATTTTAAAAGAATTAGTCATATTATCAACTCATAGAGAGAGGACTAAAAAGATGAAGAATTAAAGCATAATAGTATTCTTAGAACAGTCTATCCAATTAAGTTAGCTCAATAAGTAAGTACTTATCCTCTCAGCCAGCTGACCCTGCATACATTCATCTCTCAGCTGTAATTAAAGTGCATCAACTAAGAAAACATTGCACAGCAGATTCTACGTCTGCAATGTCTTATAAAATTTGAGTTGTAATAATTTTACTACTATAATTTCAGAGTGTGCATGACCAATTACTACAGTTTAGTGGTAAGCAGTAACACAAGTGTCTGTGACAGTCAAGATTATGGTTAACTTTAGAAAAACTACTAAGATGCAGCTTTTTGTAGTTGTTATGTAAACAAAAATGGAGACTCAAACCCTTTTTTTAAAAAAAAAAAAAAATCCCTCAATTATTTTTGCGGTTCTGGTGGGACAGTGAGACTGTTAAACCTACAGAGGAATTGGGGGGGGTCAAACAAGTGATTTTCTTTCAGGCACCTTCAGACTGCTGCCCATGAGTGTTTGAGCAGCGTGACACCAAGTGTACCCTGTGTTTAGAGGCCAGCTTGAGAATGACTGTAGGACCGGAGAGAGGACAGAAAGCTGGCACATGCATGCACCACACCACTTCCTGAGGCAGTCCCTGAGGAGCAAAGCTATCTTGAACACCCATGTATTCCTTGCTGTGGTATCCCCTAGGGATACCCCAAATGGCATCAATCTACCCTGGAGATAATTTTCTTATAGTTTTGTATTAAGTTCGATGGATCATGGTTTGTTCTATGTACCATTTTTGTTAATGTTAGTGGTNGGTTTTCCTGAGTCGCCTGCGTGAAGGCAGCAGGTGTTTATGTGCCTGCCTCAGTTTGCCTAAGCCTTCACAGCTTTGTATTACAACCTGCTCCTTGATCTGGGCGGGGCAGGGCTGTAATACCTTGCTGTAGAACTAACAACAGCTTATTGCCAAAGATGAGGGCTTCAAGCATATGATAAAAATAATAAAAATACACCTTTATTACTTACATCATCAATGTCTTCATCATCATCTCCAATATCATCAAACTGGATTTCATCATCATCTCCAGGACCAAATGTGTCTGTTTCATTGATTTTAGCTGTGAAGGAATTTAGAGAAGTTAAGGAGTGCACTCACACTGTGCCAAGACAGACTGAGTATTCTTGTCCAACATGAATTTCCAATTTGAAGTGAAAAGATTCTTACCGTGTTCTGGAAGCTCTCCATATGCTTTCAGGCTTCTGGCTTCATCTGCATTGTATTTTAGAATAACATCAGCCTTGTTATCCTAAAGAAGAATTTATTAGAATGTATTAGTCATCTATGAAGGAAAAATAAAACTATTAACCTCAGCAGACTGCATTATTTACATCAACTATACTATTTACAGTGGATTAACACCTATAATATTTATAGAGAACATCTTGTTCTTCCTTCTCCTCCAGTTCCTTTAAATGTGAAGCAAACACATTGGAGTATTTTCATTTCTTCTGAGTGATAACTTAATTATCTCCAATTACAAGTAATTTATAGGTTCATAGAATGGTTTGGATTGGAAGGGACCTTAAAGATCATCTACTTCCAACCCCCCTGCCAAGCAGGGACACCTTCCACTAGACCAGGGTGCTCAATCTGGTGTTGAACACTGCCAGGGATGGGGCACCTACAACTTCCTTGTGCAAAAAGACAAAAGAGAATTTGAGACAAATGAGAAATGTTGAGAATTCAACAACTTGACAAGTTCATTTTCATGCCTTTGAAATGAACCTTTCTTCGACAATACATATAGTGAGGTGTTTTCACCTATCACAGAATCACCAGGTTGGAAGAGACCTTGAAGATCACTGAGTCCAACCCAGCCCTAACACCTCAACTAAACCATGGCACCCAGTGCCACATCCAATATTTTTTTAAACACATCCGGTGATGGTGACTTCACCACCTTCCCAGCAGAGAAGTCCAGTACTTTATCACTCACTCTGTAAAAAACTTCTTCCTAATAGCCAACCTTACTTCCCTTAGCAAAGTCAAAACCAAAAAATTCCTAGTTTTAAGTAGGAAAACTTAAGACTAGGAATTTTTCCTTAGTACCACAGGATGCAAGCACTAAACAGCTACATTTGGGAAAAAAAGGTCACGCTTGATGACAATAAGCACCTTCACTCACAAAGTCTCAGGGTGCAATTTAGAACAAGTCAAACCAGAATTTGTCTACTCATTATGATCTTCCTGTAGTACAAGGAAACTAAAAATCATGATTTAGCACAAGTAAATACAAATGCAAGGTTAGACACAAATTTCCTCACAATACCTGCTGCAATTTAACAGTAAATAAAGCGACTTGTAAGACACTCCTTATAGTGGCATATTGCACTGAATTTTTACCTGGTAGTCTCTTAAGCCAATCAATATAATATCAGATGTATTTATCCAGACCTGAAGGAGAAAACATGTGTTAAAGAAATTCAAATTCTGTTGTATAACAAAAGAACCAAACAGCACATTTAGATTTACAGAGATTTCACTCTTTAGGTTCACAGAGATTACAGATTTCGGTACAGCCACCACCTTCATTTTCTAACCAGTATGCTAGAAATAGCCAATTTAATGTTTTAACAGCAAATCCAAGGTCATAAATACTCATAGTTACATTATTTTTACATGTTATGGAGCTATTACATGGTAATCAAACTTCTTTGAAGAGCTTCTGGCCAACAGGGTGGTTATGAAGCCTTAACATCTGAGAAAACAGAAAGAATGCATCAAAGCACCAGCTGTGAACTGAGCTCCTCAAGGGCAAAAATCAAAGAAAAACCTGATGAAGACGGTGATGGACAATACAGTGAAGAGCACAAGAAAACAAACTGAGTTGTTTCTAGAAACTATGTTAACCAGAAATTTGCAGAACAGGATATGCTTTTAAATGCACAGGGTGTTTCTATGTGGGTTCTATCCCACATCCGCTTGGTTTTTTTGGAGATTGAACTCATTTCAGTTGGAATTTCCTTTCTTTTAAACATAAGGAATAGATAAGTGGTGCTTTTTGTAGTAAGAAATTAATTCTGCAGCACTTAGTGTTTATTTATGCACATTCTCCACTACCTTCAACAGTTTCTTGGAGGCAGCTATAACACTGGTTACACTGACCCCAAGACATGTGCATTCACTGCTGTCCAAAACAAAAAATGCAACAATCCAGAATGAAGACAGTGAATGTCTGTTTTCACTGGAAACAGACCGAGGGACCTCCTCCTTAGCATAAAGCAGCAGAGGACAGGAAGATGTAACACCTGACAAGGGTCAGAGGGGACTCCATCTGAAGATGGCAAAGGTAAGAATGCAAACACACCTGACATCCCTGAAGGTACCAATCTTTGCAGATTAGCTTCCAACAGAAATATTTTGGGAACTGATGAAGAAGACAATGAAACAATGGCATTGGAGGTGTATTTTCTAAATAGTCACCAAGTTTCCCCTCAGCAATTAGGGAGATTTTTATTATTTTATATAATTTTCTAGAATATGAAAAGCTTGTATTTCATCAGCAGCTGAAAAAACCTTCTCCTGAAATAGACACATTGAAAGGCAGCCCTTCAACTGTGAGCTTCACTCAAGAGCCAAAGACTGCCTATTCTTGTGCCAGCAATGCAAAACCATAAGGACAGACTAGCTTACTATCAAAAGAAGTAGTAAAAGGTATTAAGTGCAGTAGAAATATTCATTTTTGTAACAAGCTACATATGTAAATCTTTACAATTACATATCACACATAATGTCACTGCTTCCTATTGCAATGCTTCAGAATTACCTTTTTTCTTAGCTTCCCTCTAATATGACATAACCTCTTCACACCATCAAAACATAATGCCTCCAGTCTTCCATTGCCTAACATCTTGATCACCTGGGCATATTCTGAAAGAGATGGTAACATACAGAAACACAGAATCATTTAGGCTGGAAAAGATCTTTAGGATCAACAAGTACAACCATTAACCCTGCACTCCCCCACTAAGCCATGTCCCAAAGTGCCAGAGAGCAAAACTTCTGAACAAATCCAGCTTCAAGACACAACCAATAACTTTTCCACTGCAACTCAAATTTGGTGTAACATTTTATCAAACATGAACTGCTGAGAGGAGCTTCAAGCACCCACACAGGCTGCTGAATGTATCACAGTTTTGTATCACTGTTGATGTTAACATTTTCAAATACAGCTCTTTCTTGGTTGCATCCACTCTTTTGCTCCCTCTGAAATGCTTACTACAGAAAATCTCAGAGCTACTGAGTCACACTCAGAGCCTGAAAGTTTATGACAACATCACAGCACCTGTCCTAAAGGACAACATCCCAGTGCTGTCACTGAGGGAGGAGAAAGCTGCACATCCTGTATAACCACCCAGGGAGACTCTGAATCCCTCTTGCAGAGGCTCTGTGGACAACACCCCACTGTCCTTGACAGGACATAACCTGGTGTTATCAGACACCATCTGGAAGGCGACCAGCAGACTTCAACTGAGGTCTATGAAACACCTTTCCAACACCTACCCTCAATCTCTTCACCTTGTATTTCATCTTCTCCCTCACCAAGCTGCAGAAATCACATACTGGAGAACTTCACACAAGTTAGATAGTCCAATGAACCACGAGACTGTTCATAACTGAGAATAATGTTTCATTAAATAGATTTTGCTTGGGGGATGTAAAGGATCTTAAGTTTCAGATGCACATAAAAATAAACTCCTTTTTCTGCTTACAACCAACACAAAATACCAGAAATTTGTTCAGTGACACTTCTTCTACAGTGATTTAAATCAGTACCTTTCCCATATTTCTACAAAACCAACAGATTAATTGGTTACTAGGAAAGCACTCACATTATGTGAGCAACCACCAGAGTGTGACCCACAAGACAGTGTGAGCTGAAAGGGATGCGAGTTGACTGTCACCAAAGGCAGGGCAGATGGGAATCCCAGTCATCCGTGGGCTGAACTCTCTTGTGCCTTACTTCACCTGACAGCATCCCACCTACTCCTCCTGTTTTAATAACTGTTAGACTTCCAGCCCAAGAGCCAACTGAACCAAACCATCAGGAGACAGAACAGTGAGATGGGCTGCTCTGCCACATCAGTGACTTCGGGGAGCTCAGCAAAGGATCCAAGAGATATTAGGAGTCCATATAAAACAGAAAGTGGGACTGTGCATCCCAGGGACAATTACTGGCAAAACTGAGGCATATCTGCTAAGCCGGCTGCTCACAGACCCTCACACAAAGCTATCAATAGGTTTCCAGGGAATGTTTAAGTGCTGTTTTACACAGAGCATTGCACTAAAGTCAAGAAGAGGGAAAATTCATTCTTAAGTGGTGAAGCTATTGAAAATTTCCCTTCTCCTACTGTCTTTCTCTTACACTCAATATGTAATTTGGAATTCAAATACAACCCCAATAAGAATACCTCTCTCTATTCTGTCACTTACAGTATGTGACTGAAAACAATGACATTGCCACACTATTGTTAAAAACTCACCTTGCCCATCTTCTTTGAACACCAGTTCTCTTTTTTCTGATTCATTCTCATTCTTACCTCGTCGCCTGTTTTTACCTCCTTTGCCTAAATTAAAAGTGGGAGAAGTAAAAAGCATGTGTTACTGTCTCTAGATACAGTGAGTGAAAAAAAATCAGACTTATGGAGATTTTTATGCTTGTACTCTATATGGTTATTTTAAGTATCCTACCCAGATCTAGATTTTTTTTTGCTTACTTTTAAGTCTAAATTTTTAGCTGAGTAGTAACAAAGTAATTAAGCTTTAGAATCTCCACTGTTTAACCAACTGCTGGTTGCTCTCCAGTGACAGCAGCCTTCAAAAACGATTTTCACGAGATGGCCATTTTCAATTTCTGCGATCCCTGCTACCAAATACCTCAAAAATAACGGTGGGATAGCCTGACGCACGTAATCATCAAGGGCAGATGAATAACTTCAGTTACTGTGGTGCTGAAATCCCTGAAATACTCAAGAGGAAGCTTACGCTCCAAGTGAAGCTGCCCTTTTTAAAAGGCACACACGTGGCAACAGGGTTAGATGCTCTTCATGAAGAGCATAAGAGAAGCTCATACTTGCCCTGCTGTTAAAATCTGCTGCTCCCTTTCCCTCACGGTTTCCGCGTTTCCTTTCCGGGGTAAGAAAGAAAGGAAGCGGCAGCGGCACTGCCCAGCGAGAGCACCGAGGGGCCCGGCCGCCTCCCCGGCAGGGCCGCTCCTGACAAGCGAGCCGCGGGCAGGGCCTCCCGCTCCCGGCCGGGCCTCAGCGGCCTCCGACCCGCGCCCGGCAGGCGGAACCGGCCCGGGGACCCTCCGGGGTGACGGGAGGGCCCCTCCGCCCGCGGACTCCGCGCTCCAGCGGCGCCCACGTGAGGGGCCCCCGGGCCTGCTCCGCGCGACGGCGCCCGGACCCGGCCGCGCTGCCGCGGGCCCGGCGAACGGAAGGGCGACTCACCTTTATTCTTAGGCATGGCGCCGAACGCTCCGCCGCGGAGGGGCTGCGGGAGGGGNGGCCGGGGCTGCGCGGGCTCGTGCGCGGGCTCGCTGCGCCGAGCCGACCACAGCGCCCCCCCGCGGCCCGGCGGACTCCAGAGGCGCAGGACGCGGCCAGGGCCCGCTCCCCGGCCCGGCCCCGGGAACGGGAGCGGCCCCGGGAACCGGAACGGCCCCGCCTGGGCACTGCGAGGCGTTCTGTGCCCGGGTTCAAGGAAAAGGAGGAGGAGGAGCGGGCAGCGCGCGCCCAGCCGGCCCCGAGACACCGCGCAGCTCGCGGGGAGCGGCGTTAGTGGTAACTCTTTCCAGGACCTGTAGCACCTGCCAGGAAAGGTGAGGCAAGATTATCTACAGGAGCCCATAGTGACGGAACAAAGAGGAATGGGTTCAAATTGAAAGAGAGTAGGTTTAGACGAGACATTACGAAGACATTATTTCCTGTGCGGGTGGTGAGGCATTGGCACAGGCTGCCCAGAGAAGCTGTGGATGCCCCATGTCCCGAGGTGTTCAAGGCAAGGCTGGATGGAGCCCTGAGCAACCTGGTGTAGTGGGAGGTGCCTCTGCCCAAGGCAAAGGAATTAGAACTAGATGATTTTTAAGCTCCATTCCAACTCAAACTATTCTATGATTCTGTAAATCAGAGGGTGTGAAGGTGAGGAAGGCTGACAGCAGGAGCTCTGGTATACCGGCCCCCCTTTCTGCCTTTGCAGAATTTCTGGAGGCTTACAAATTATCCTGTTTACTTGTAAATAAATTTAAAAATTATTTTAGTCAGGATAAAGCCTTATGTGAACAAAGGGCCACAGCTATGCACACCTCTGATCCCAGATGTGAACTTCACTGAGGAAATCACAGTACCCTTTCCCTGTATCCATTACCACACCTCTCCATGTTCTCTGATGCCTTTCTTTTGGTACACGTAGCAAAAAATTTGGTTACATTTCTCACAAATCCTCTATCTCAATTACTACATTTTTTTTGTAGACTATGCAACCTTTGAAAATCTTCCATCTTTTCCAGGTAGCAAGGTTAAAAAGAATCACAGCTGTAAGCTTCCAAGTTGTATAAGCTGCTAAAGCATGGGCCTGTTAATGGAGTGTGTCTGCAGATAATATTATGTTTCAAATGTTTACCAAGTGCACTAATTATCCAACATGCCCATATTTTCAGTGTCCAGCGCAATGCAGGCATTGCAAATGTTATTTAGCTGCCTCCTGTCAAGTGGTACTTTCGAGTTGACTGGAATCTGACAGGGTATTAAAATACAATATCCTTGCACTGCGGTCTTCTATGTTGTATCAGGTCTATAAGCACCAGCTGAACACGAGTTTTTCCTTTGTCTCCATGTTTACCTTCCTCAACATGCTGCAATGTCGGGACACTTGCTTTTTACAAACCCTTTCTAGCTGGCAAAGCACACTCAGTGTGCTGTGAAGGTAGTTCAGAGTTAGTGATGAATGATCAATGACTTTTGTAACTGGTCATAACAAATGATTACACGAAACAACCCTTTAAGATGTTTGAAAGTTTATTCATAGTAGAAACTTCAATTTCTTTTGAAGACTACAAAACCTGCCATTAGACAGGAAAACAAGCAATGATAACTTTCCAAAACTGTTCATAGTTACATCTGGAACAGTTTTAATTACACATTAATAGCATGATTGGAACATCTCTTAGATCAGACTCTGAATAAAACAATCATTTAAAGTATTCAGTACAATTAATTATTTTTTTTAACTAGCATTTCAGTTCTATGACAGCAGTGCCAAGCATCTAACAGATGCTATTGTAATGGTCTAGGACAAGGTACAATACCACTGATTTCCTGGAACAGTACCCTAGACTCACTTACGTGCCATGCTGAGAAAACTAGTATAAAGTATGATTGTATAGAATCGTAGAAAAATATTTTATCTGTGATTTTGTCATTTTTTAAAAATTGTTTTAAGTAGACATCCCCTCCCAACTAGGTTGCAAAATAATTACATCCCTCATAAGTACACCTTCCCTTTGATTAGGTCAAGATAAAGCTAATCATTTACATCATTTTCATAAGTGAAAATTCATCTAGTAACCATTGCTGCTTAGTAAGGGCCAGCACACCTTGAATCCTTTCCTTCCAATAATAGAAAAGCACAGCTTTAGTTGGTAACACCACATTTACAAAAGAAAAACACACACACACACACACACAAATCCCAGACACGTAAATCTATTTTCTTATGGCCTTGTCTCTTCAGAAAAAAGCTTTAAATATTTTCTTGAAAAACTCCTTTTAAGTTTCATTCAATGTTAGAGTGATTATGAATGGAACTTTGCCCTTACTGGAAATAGATGGCATTTAATGGCTATTGCAACTACACTCTTCCCTCTGTTCCCCCATGCTCTCAAGCACAGTAAATGGTAATTTCACACAAAAAAACTTAAAAACAAACTGTGGTAAACACACAGAAGATTCACCTGTATCTGCATTCTCTTTTTTTTTATCCTCTCTGACTCGCTATGCTTTGCAGACCAAGCATCAGTCCAGCAATAAATGTACACAGTGTGTCATATACTCACATTCTAACAGAAAGGTGCTGAGACTCAGAGAAGCATTATGTGGATTTCTTTATAGTTTGTAACAACTGCAGCTATAAAAACAGTTTAAAAAAAAGTGAAAGTCATGAACATGGATCCAAACCATGAAGTAAGGTACATAAACCACGCCTGGCCTGTAAAATACACCTCCCTGATTAGGCAGGCCCTTTATACCTTGGTTTACAAAGTAACTTAAAAATAGAGTGGATCTAGACTTCAACACATTCAGCCTAGGGTGTGCTAAATTTTCCTGTTTTGCTACAATTTAAAATGTTCATCCTCTGCTGATACATATACATGACTTCACAGCAACATTTGTAAAGTCTACACTAAATTAACAGCTCACTTGAGAGTGTAGATAGGTAAAATGCAGGAGTTAAGTTTGCTTCACTATTTGGCTAATGATCAGTGAGCTTGAGGACCACAAAACACGGCTACAATGAAACTACTGGAAGTATTTTAATATTACTTTAATGTGGATATTGCCAATAGTGAGGGTGCTGAACACTTCCTCTTTTTGGTCTGTTCTTTGCCAGGTACCTATATACACACACAGTGAACAGAGTAGGAACTCCTTCCTGAAGCAAAATGTTGTTACTGACACACTGGCAAGTACTGCCACCCTTTTATTTCAACAGCATTTAAATAATTTGGTTGACTAGATATGACAATCTTCTAATTAACAGCTGAAAAGCCACCAGAAGGTACAGTTTCTAGATTTTGAGAAGCCTGACTTAAAATTGCTCACAGAGCTGAAAAATATGGTTTTTTGAGAGGTAAGGTTTTACTAAATTCCTCTGGAACTGCTGACACCATCAAAAAAAAATTAAGATCGCCTTTTTCTGCCTCTACTTAAAAATGCTTTTTGAAGGAAGGGTAGATGCATCTGTACAGCTAAAGGGAACTTCAATGCTAGAGCACCAAGTAAAGGAAAAATACTGTTTGCTTGGGAAGAGCTATGTTTTCAAATTTCTGAGAGCTAGGCTAATTTAAGAATCCTTGTTTATAAAACCAATTTCTTCACAATTATATAATGGATTAAATATTTAGCAAAATTTTAAGGGCAATAAAAGTGGGATCCTTTGCAAATCTAGCAAATTAAGCTTCCCCAAGGAACTCAGAAATTCTGGCAGAAGAAACACTCCCATTCAGAGCAAATCCATGGTGTCATAAAGATGATTCTTGCTTTCAACGAACTGCTGATGATTTCAGGAAAATAAGCCAATTAATTACCATAAAAGAAATGTAATACACTAAGCCAAGAAAATACCTTCTTATGCAAAACACAAAATTTCATTGTTCACCAACAGCCATTCACCCAGATCCGTATTTTACTAAAGCTGGAATTCCCAACAGTCATTTTCATATCTGGAAGGACTTTACATAGCCTATAATTTTGGTGGAATGGAACACTCACTCTATTCAAACACATTCCAGTGCCCCTTCTCATTTGGGCAATTCCATCTTTTCAAGACCAGTCATCAAGATGGGCCTTTAATTACTTGAGACACCAAGAGGCCAAGAGTATTAAAAGTTTGTATCAGTGTTTAAAGTGAGTCTTCCCCCCTCATTACCAACTCACTTCCATCTGCGGAAAAGTGAGAACGTTCCCTCTGAATGGCTTCATCTTACCTGATCGGGATGACACTATTTTCATGGTAAATTTGAATGACCCTTTTCTAACCAAAGAGATCTTTATGACTTGCCTCTCATTTTGCTTTTGAAGTCAATTACAATTATCAGAAAGTAACTGACAGAACATTAGATCCATCAGTTTTGCAACTGCAATGAATGCAGTTTAAACCTACTCTTTGTAGGCTGCTGCTTATTAGCGACCAATATGTTTTGCTTTATCTTCAAATGTTGCCTTTCTTCTATAATGCCAACATTCATTCACTGAACAATTCCTTTGCAGCTTAAACAAAAGTCATAAAATACAGACAAAATAGTAACAATGGATTATAAGAATAAACCATATAGAGATGTCCTCTATCAGAAAGTATTTAGCAATAATTCCTGAGTCCAGAGATTAGATGGGAGAGACTAAAAGGGAGGGGAGGGGTAACAAAGACAGTGAGATATGGAGCAAGTTATCTTTTCTCTGGGTTATATTACCTATAGGATATATAGTATGGTGAGAGATTCACTGTTTAAATTTCACGACATGTGGCATCAAAAACACAGAAATGTAGAAAAGACACAGGCAAGGAAAACTACTTATCCATAGTATTACATTCAATAGCTGTTTAACAGTCAGGCTTCTTTTAGAGCTGTCCAACAATACTGATTAATCCAGATGAACTGTTTAATCAGACTTACTTGTCATAATGATTAATAATGTAAGTAAAACAAGGCATGTACACATTAAAGAAAACAGCATGGAAATGTACTGCTTGTGAACTGTTTACAAAAACATACAAAATGTTGGATGGCACAATGTGTATAGTGCTAATATAAACAGATTGTTTAAGCTAAGTGCTTAACATAAACTGTCCATCTCGACCTGTAACAAAGACTATTTTAGGGGACAAAAAAAATATTCCTTATAAAAATAATGCTATGTGGTGCAGAGTGCTTTATTCAGTGTATTTTTGACAGAGGCGGCATTTGTCATTCCTCTGGTTTACTCAGGCGCGAACATGATCATTTTCATTGTTTCCACTTGTCACTCCATTTGCAGCTCCAGTAAGATCAGTAACTTGCCATCAACAGTTTAAAGCGAGAGTAGATGAAAGCAGTAGTAGCAGCAGGAGCAGCAGCATTATAGGTACCAGCTGGGACAGAGTGTGCTTGCAGGTATCTGTCAGATATGTGCTACCTGTCGCCATGATTTGTGCTATCATCTTATGCCATGGTACCAAGTGTCTGGTTGAGGTCATTTCACAGGGCTGTTGAGGTAATTTTTTTTATACCTCTCCTCTGAGCAAGAGTAGAACGACCAACTGGCTCCAAAACTGGTGACTGATTACGATTCAAAGCAGAGTAAGTTGCTGCCATTGCACCCTGCGTGGTAGAGGGGAAAAGAACAGTAAGAGTATGTTGTGATAGATGCACACACTACAGCAGTGCTGAATGCCAGAAACTCTGAACAAGATTTAACTTTCAGTCTATTTTCATTTACAAAACAGAAACATACTACTGCATTACTCAAGTCCTAGCAGTGTTTGGAGTGAGTGTTTTTAGGGTAATATATAATTTTACATTGCTTAAGGAGTCAAACCCAGAAGGTATAAGCTGGATTATCAAATTAAGTTCTCTCACCATGTTGTGTGAGAGAGTTGGGCAATGAAATCCCATTGGTAGACTGTCTCTGCTTTTCACTTATATAACCATTTCAGTTTCCAACAATACTTAAGAATCACACACATTATTCAGCACAGGAAATTTATTTTAGAAACATTTAGAAAGTTGTGAGCTGTGGGCTCAGAACTCCCCCACTTCCCACTTGTGTTTTTGGATGTTAGAAATTTCTAATAGTTGACTCAGAGAGAGTGTTAATTATATTCTTTAAATCCCTTTTATGTTGCACAAGAGATTCTTGATGGTTTCTGAGCGCACTTAAGCCTTCCAGTGTAAGTAAGTCCAATAGATTTCAAACACAAGAAAATGTAAGTCTTTTTCAAATGCATTAGATTTATTCTCTGTAAGTGGTTTCTCATTAAATCCTATTACATATTAAAGGTTCATTTTATGGCTCAGTGCAACATCCAGTCCTAACAACTTTGTCACTGTATTTAGAGGAGACACATGCTACCCCCTAACTTTAAAAACAACCCTCCCTTTTGTTTACACTAATTTTGGCTAAGCAGCAAGCTGAACAAATATCTACTTACCTTCACTAAATGGGGAGCATCTTGCCTGTTCAGCTGGTATTGAGGCAACCGGTCACAGTGAACTATCCAGGGGTGACTGAGAACTTGGGCTGCAGTCAGTCTTTGATGAGGGTCAACATGAAGCATTTTTGAAACAAGGTCCTGTCAATGAAGAGTCAATGGAAATAACAGTAGCTTCAGCTTAAAACAGATTAGTTGTTAAAAACTACAAAAGAAGATTCTAGAGGTATAGAAATATGTTTATAATGTCAGTTTAAAACAAATGAAAAGCCACCCAGCAATGCAAACAGTATATCTTTTAATTATATGACTTAATAGACATTTGGTAACACAAAAGGAAGGTATCCAACTAAAAAAGGAAAGTTTTAGCATTTTAAGCATCCATATAGAAGGGGTATAAAGGATACTGCACACTGAAATTCAGAGTCTATTTGCTTTTAAAAATAGCCTTCTCAAAAATGTTGCATAAAATTTTTCTTTTGCACAAATGCAGTTAAAAAAAGTGTAATACTTCACTGGTTTTCATTATCATGATTTAGACTATCTGTATGATTTTTGAATGTCATGCTTCCACATGACGTATTATCAAAGCACTTCTCACCATGGAATTGTGTGTGTGAATACTGATAAAACACACTATATTTCTAAGGACAGCTGGTAACTACTACAGTGTAAGGCACACCTGTTCTTTCCTCCTACATGCTACTGACTGCTGAAATATGAACAGATCAAAAACAGGGAACAAAATTTTAGGCACATAAGGGATTAGATCAGTATTTTAATATAACAATGGGTGGAACTTACCCAATCATCTGTGATATAACATATACATTATAATCAACATGTTACATTGCAATCCATTCCTGATCCCCTAAGAGACAAAGCAAATATACATGCCTTAGCTGTGTCTGAAACACTGTTCCAATAACCACCGCTGAGGGAGAACTTTCCACTTCCTATTCGGGCCAAAATCTCCTCTGGGGTGTCATCAGGACCATTTGCAAAAGGAGTGTAGCTATTTAACCAAACAAATTCAATGTTAGTAACTTCCATAACCTGGGCCTCGGTAAGTATGATAAATCTGATTGCAAGTTCAATATAATTATAGGCAACAAATAGTCAAACATTCATATATTCTTAATACGTGAAAATACACAGCACTGACTATAGATCTGTTCTTATTGCATGTATTCCCTCTGTACACAGTCTGAAAAGCAGATTTTTCCTGTAGCAGTTCAAATACTGGTGGTTCCTGAATTACAGAAAGTATTCCTTAAGCTTTCATATTCTAGTGAAGTACTAAACCAATCCATTGACGTAAATCTAAATGTCTGAAAAAGAAGAAATCCTGGTTTAATGTCAGAGGAAGAAAGGTGCACCAGTCTTCCTTGCTTGACTATACATACTCTTGCTGCTATCAGAATGTCCCCAACCAAAAAAGAGATATACTTAAAACCAAATATGTTTGTTGCTTATTTATTTTAAAATAAGAAAACCTTTGATGATGTTAACTCTTAACCAAAGTGACAATCTGAATAACCTAGCATAAAAAGATAGTTGCTATTGCATCTACTAAATAGATTTTATTTTGAACTTCTAGTACTACAGTTGAATTCCTTATCTTTTATACAATTAATTTCTGTTGCATATACAAATGCTTTTCTATTGCATTTATTGTATTCTAACTGC
>WAAE01019715.1:120679-165269 GCA_013400495.1 Nicator chloris | reverse complement strand
GGCTATTACAGAAGAAATTGGCATTGCACTTTCTCCAGGGAACTTTGCTTCTATTCTGTTTTATTCACTTTGATCTTAAAAAGAATTCTTCACTCTCTGAAGATTTGAAGCCTGTGCTTTTGTTTATTCTCTCACAGAGCTTTGATGAATGCTCCAGGTACAAAATAGTTATTTCTGTGAATAAAGAAGGTGTTTGGGGAGACATTGGTGCTGTATGCTGGCAGCTTAATGCTGGGCCTTCCACTAGGAACAGATTCACATTGGGCACTGTGGCCTCCTAAAACCTTAGCTGCGAAAGTAAGGGCACAATACCAAGTGCAGTTCCTGCAAGTTTAGTTCTGATTCAGCAGCTGTGTCACTGTGGACGTGTGTTACATTTCATCTTCCTTCATACAGCTGCCAGCTGGTGTGTGCTATGCTGTTCTATCCTCTGTAGGTGAAGCACAGAGCTCAGTACTAAGTACTTCTGGTCTAGAGACAGGACTGCTGTTTGCTGTGTCAAACTGGCAGCTCGTATTTTAGTGAGCAGAGGAAGAATCACTCCCTTGGTATTCTCGTGGCCAGAAACAAAGAGAACTCAAATAAATGCATTTAAAGAACAATTAAATGTAAGTCTGCATCCATTTAATAAGTACCCTAATTGACAAACGTGCAGGAGCAGAAGAGTCATTACACATCAGTCATATCTGTGCCAGAGCCTCAGGACAAGCTCAAAGTCAAAGCTATTTTAAGTTGCTTAATATCAGAAGTGGCTGAAGGCACTAACTGCCAAACCAAACCTCTCAGTATTGTCTCAAATGCCCTTTTACTCAGGCCTTATTGTTGCTGGACCAATCAAAAGCCCTTCAAAGTTATAAAGCATTGTGATCTTAGTTATGTACGTTAAGCAGAATGAGCTCAAAAAAAAAAGAAAATCTTACCATAGTGGCCAATAGCGAGACATAAACCCCTCAGTTTATTGCTAATGGTTGTAGGGGGAGACAAGACAAATTGTGTTTTTGTGAGCAGGTTAAAAAGCTGCACAGAATGTAGAATTCATGAAGCTGAAATGTAGGAGGCAATATTGATGACTGAGATCTGTCTGCTTGAAACACAAAGAAACATCCCACCTAATACAACTGCCTTAAAATGAATTCAAACTTGAAAAGGAGAAGCAGGGAAGAGGATAGGGAACCTTTGAAGAAACTTGGTTGTTCTGATCCTGCAGGCACTTGGAAGCTGTGTGTATATTTGCTGCAGGGGGCTGTCCTGTGGAAGCTGACAGATCAGCTCACACATGGGGGCTGCCAGAATACTAAGGATCAGTACCTCAATTTTATTTTTGGTTTTGATTTGCATTCAGGTTATTAAACTCCTCGATACCACATAAGAACTCAGTCACTTGTTTCTCAAAACTTGTAACAAAACAATCAACATTTGTCTTTATATGACTCACTTCTTTGCTTCCATTTAATTCCTGTGAGATATACAGCACACACTGCCTTGGCACAGTGTGTGATGCTAACTGAGAACAGACTGAATAGATCTAACAGCTATATTTGGATAAAGACTGGGAGAAGAGATACTACTATTAGTCATACCATACACGATGTAAAGAGCTGTGGAACCTCCCAGTTACACCAACACATCCTATTAAAAAGCCACATCCACTCTTTTACTATCATCCGTATAGTTGATGTAACATAGAGCAGTCATGCTTCTAACAAGCTAATCTGCAAAGTCCACAATATTGCTTTTTTTTATCATTTTTCAACAAATGATAGAAAATGTTTCCATCAGACAATGTGGAGGTGAGGCAGAGGCTGAAATGATCTTCCGAACAGGAACAGGTGTACTCACACTGCCTCTCAATACATCCCCCAAAGCCTTGCCTAGGGCAATTCCCTAAGCATTGCCTATATGCTTCCTTTCATTTCACAGCTGAAAGTCTTTTACATTTGGCTTATTTTCATCACCTGAGTCTAGTTAGCTTGGCAGGAAGGGCTATCATCTGTCTTCTTCTGTGAAGAGACTATATATTGTGGGTAAGAGAAATTTTTGGTGTTAATCAAGGTGGCACTGTTCCAGCTTAGCTTGGCACTCCTGGGACTGAGGTAAGTTGGCTGGTTTGAGTGCCCCTAGCCCCTCTGCTGTTGGAGTACAGATTTCAGCACGGGGTGTCCTGAGTTATAAGTGCTTTACTGTTCATCCCACAAAATCTCTGTGCTGCTGTGGCATTGTGATTCCTGGTAGCCGAGGGAGGTAGATTAGAGCTATTTTGGGTGTTCTCACATGTATTGTAATCTCCCTTCCTAGTTACAGATGAAGCAGAGCCTGAGAGGCCACTTCAGAGTGTCTTTGCAGCTTGCCAGTGCAACTCTGTTTAGTATAAATGGAATCTCTTCAAGGTGTCAGTGGCATATTTTGCACATGCCATGAGTGTTCATTTAAGGCAGTTCTTGTTGTCACATTAAAAAGAAAAAGCTGAACCGAAGCAACAAAAGAAATGCCACAGAAAAAAGAAAAAACCTAAAAAACATTAAAGCCCAATAGAGAATTGAAAACAATGAGACATATTGTTCAGGTAAATGATAGCTGCAAAATGGAAGTTTTCCTTAGGTTTGGTTAGTGATATGTGCAAGGACATTAGTTTCAGGTTTCCTATCATCCCGTCTTTACATTTAATTGGTCTTGCTCAGCTCGCCTATCTGACAGAGAAAGGTATAAAAGCCATAGGATGCTTGCTTTATGGTATAGGTTATCTAGTCTGTTTCTTTCCTTATTTATGTTTTGTGCCTTCTGGCTATGTGTCAAATGAAATGGTGAATTTCTGCCTGATGACTTATCCCAATGGGTCTTCCTCATTTTCTTAGCTTTTTTTTCTTGTCCAAAATTGACTTCTAAGAAAAAACATTATTTTCCCTTTGGACCTCTTATGCGTTTATTGTGGGGACAGGGATGGCAAGTGACTCATTTAGGAAAAAATAATATAAATTTCCTCAACTTTCTTACTATGGGAGAGGAAGAGATGTCTCTGGTCCAGAGGTAACTACTTGGATTCGTGTGGGCGTTCAGCAACTGTTCTGCGGTGGGGTCTCAAAGTGTGTCTCTCCTTTCACTAGGTCATGCTCCTGTGCATAAAGTGAGGATGTTTTGCAGGCATTTACAGCCTCGGAGCTTAGAATGACTCTGAGAGTTGGTTGGGATCTTCTGTGCAAAAAAAATACTTGCATAAATATAGTGGAGGGAGATTTAGATGCTGTTTTCTCTATAGAGGAAACATACTGTGTTTTCTGATGTTCCTTAGTCTCTGTCCAGTCCTTTTCTTGTAAGAACACATTATAGTGTCTGATTTTCTGAATATGATTTTTTCATCTATTCCAGAGATGTTCAAGAGGAGAGGGTATTAATTCCCTGTGCTTTTGCACATTTCTAGTGCTAGTGAATATCTAATTCTCTGAAGTGTTGTTCTTAAATGAGAAGCAGAAAATATAAATTGTTGATTTTGGGGTTGAGGTCAGGATGGAGTCAGGCATAGCTCAAGTGCTGGAAAAAGAAGAGGCCCTGGCTGTTGCTGCAGGCTGCATTAACAGCTTCTCATATGTGTAGGCCTTCCTTCGAATTTTTGTCTGCCTTGTAAATTAGGAGTTCCTTGGGGGTAGGAAAACTGTGACCATCCATCTGTTTATACTACATTCTCATTAGTATTTGAACACTCATCCACTCAAATGCTGCCTGATCCCTATCTCTTGCCTTTGGAGTGGAGTTGAGGGAGCTTGGCTGGCAACATGTGCAGTTCTCAAGGTGGTGCAGCAGCTGCTCTTTGTACACTGCCTCCCAGAGCTCCTGCTAAGTAGTATTTACTGTGAACCTGGTGCAGACGAGTTTTTTTAGGGCACAGCTGTCACTGTGGTGCTATATATTCACCCAATGTACAGATCCGCTCACAACAGAGTGTAGTAAGAATTCTCTGTAGTGTGTTGAAAGCAACATGTGATACTTCCAGCCTGCCAACAGCTTTAAGCTGGGGATGTTGGAAGTCAGATGTCTGTCTTGTAGGAAATTTGTGAGGGCTGAAAATTCACATCTCTGAAGCAGTGCAAATTCCTCTGCTTTTCTGAGAGAGGTGAGATGTTTGGCTTTTCAAGATGAAATCTGTGTTTGGGCTTGAGGCACTGAAGAACTACTATTAAAATTAGATTTGTTGGTAGTACCCTGGGTTGGATGTTGTAAATGAGTTGACAGAAATAGCCGTACCCTGAAATTCTGATGAATGTCTCACTGTAGCATTAGAAAAAGGCATTTGTAGCACCTAGCAACTGAAAGCTGTGTTGTAGTCCAGACCAAGTGAGTTAAGACTATTACAGAGGTTTTCTGAAATAATTCTGTCTAGAACTTGCCCAATGATTTTTTTTTTAGGAAAAAAAAGATTGGTGGTCAAATTAAAAAATGCATATTTATCCTTGACAGTAGTATATTTCTCTAAATTTGTTACTTCTGTTCATAGAAGAGAGACTGAGATAAGAGCAAAGTACAATTTGCTGTGTAGATAGATCTGTATTTCCAGTCTATTTCTAAGGTTCAATTAACATTTGTCGTTCAAAAATATTTTCAAAAAATATTTTTAAATAGAAAATATTTACCGAGAATCTTACAAAGACACAGTGAGCTCTTCTCTGTTTGTGATTATATTTAGTAAATGTTTTTGTAGATCAGAGATGAATTTCCAAAGGAAAATACCGACAGATAAAAGATAAACTCTTTGCATTCCATTCCTATCAGCTGGATCTTTAGAAATGGGAACAAGATTGTCTTGAATTTGCCTCGACACTTCAAATCTGTCTGCCCTGTATCTCCATCTGTACCCTGGTATTTTGTTCACAACAATTACTGACTGTTCTCAATGTCTGCTGGAAATGCATGCTATGGCTTCACTTGGAACTCTCACAGAGATGTCTCTGGGGTTCTAACTAAAATACATGTAATTTTTTACTTTGATTTTCATGTTTCATGCAGATTATGCATCCAGTCTTTAATAATGCCTTCTGTATATAATTCTACAGGACCAAATAATCTAGTGTGCTTTTAACCAGTGGGAAGACCATGAGAAGTAATAATTCCTTCCTGATACTTACTGCTTGTCTGAATTGCAAATACAATAAAATAGATCTCTCTTTTATACTTGTGAGTCTAGCTGTCTGTGAAGTAAGGATAAGCTGATTTGGTAAAATCATTGGTAAAATGACAACAGTGGAGTGCTGTCCCCTGAAATGGGAATTGAAAAAAATAGAATTGTATGAAAGACTCCCACCCAGAATTTGTTACCTTTATACTTAGTTGAAGAAGCTGAATCCCTTTCATTTCCTTTTTAAATAACGACTGACTGAGCCATGATTGAGACTGTTTCCTTGTCTTTCACATTATGGTTCTCCTGGAGCTCTTTGCCTCAGAAACGGTTAGAAAAGTTAGAAAGTCGTGTAAGTCACAAATTCAGAGTTACTGAGGACTTTTTGTTTGAGAGATTCTTGTGATGAATGTTTTTTCATTTAGGTTGTGTTTTGTAGCAGTATTAGGCAGAAAATATTCCATTAGAAGAAGTGAAATTAGGCCACTCATTACAACCATCCCACCCCCCTAAATTGATTCTAATTCTAGGAGGGTTGTAGTTGCTGTGTCTTATTTCAAGGTCTAGCATTTACATGTGGGGTTACTAAAAACAGAAGTCAGAAAAAGTGAGAGGGAAGCCAGTGTGTTAGAGCTGTGTTAAACTAGCCCCAGATCTAGAGTGTGTTATTCTGTCTGTGGAGGTTCTGCTTCTTTGGGCTTATTTTGTTTGAGGCATCACTGGGAAGTGGAAGGAGAGAGAGATGTGTTGAGTAAGAATACCCAGATTAGGGCAGACATTTGACTTTCAGGAACTGGGTTGATGTTCAAAAACCAGCCTTTGTTTTTGACGAGAAAAAGGTGTATGCCAGGGTGAGTGTCCCAGAATTTGGAACCAGCATTGCCCAGTTAATGCTCTGTGGAAAGAACTTGTATGTTTTATGAGGAGGTTAAAAGTGGTGTCCTAGAAAAGTGGTGTGAAGATTATTTGTTTAAAAAAGGATAATCTGAAATAGGCTGAAGTGTCCTACTTGATGAATTCAAGTCTTACTGACTCGTTTGTCTGAGTGTGGCTTTGGTTTGCTTTTTGCCCTTTCTTTACCTTTTATTCTGTTGCAGATTCTGTTTCTCGACATATTTGTGGCACTGAGCAGGGAAGGATCTTTGAGAAACTATACAAGTACATGTGGGTGTACAAATAATCCATATTCTTTATGGGCTTCTGGGTTCTGTTTACTTGGCATAATGAAAGTCAATAAAATGCATAGAAGCTAATGTTTGTATAACAGGTTAGGGAAATTATGCTTGTAACACAATTCTTTAGCTTTTTGTTGTTTTGGGTTTTTGGTTTGTTGTTCTTTTTTTCTTGTGAGGATGCATTAGACTGCAGGATAAAACTCTATCTTCGAAACTACCACAAAATATTTCCCTCATCCCTTGATTCTGTAACAGCAGGAAAATACATTGGGGAACAGTACTGCCATTATCAGTCAACTCTGTTTGCATGAGAACATTCCATCTGTGGCTGTCCTTCACTCAGAAAACACAGAACTCATTGCTTCTAACTCAAAAGGTATTAAAACTTGTCTCTTCCAGTCAAATTGGTTCTGGGAATTACTTTACAGTGCCTAATTCCAAAGTAATCTTTACTTTTAAGCAGTCTGAGTATGCAGGGTGCTGTGTGTTGCAGCACTCTGATACTAGAGCTAGCGTTCTAGTCAACTGACACCTTCCATTGTCAGACTGCACTCTCAGCTGGACTTCTGGCCTCGACACTGAGCACCTTTAACTGCGTGTTAAGAAAGGGCTTTTCCCTTTTTTTGCGTATTTGTCTTTGCCAGTAAAGTGCATAAACAGTCGAGGGAATTGTTTTGGAAGGAGGGGTTTTTTGGAGTTTGTATATATTTGTAAGTGTTTTGAGGTTGTATTAAGGAAGGCAAGTTAAGGAATTTCGCTTAACACTTAGAAGTGTTTGAATGGGTGTTGTGTTTTGGTTTCCCTAGAAATTTAACATCATGGTTGCAGCCTGGCTGAACTCACAGGGGACTTTTGGCTCATAATCAAACACATCTTTCTTTTATGTTCACTGTACTGAAGGAACAGAATTTTTGAATGCAGCCTTTGTTGTAGTATTTTAGATTATCCTTGAGTTTTCTAGTGAGGAATATAAGGAAGTGAGTCTGTAAGAGTAAAGACCTATAGCTTATATCCACACTCTATATGTACTGGGTGCTGAAAGCAGGTGCTGAACACTGTTGTGTTCATTAAAATTAGTCTGGCTGATGGTATGTGAAGGCTTTTCTGGTTTAGTACAGTACTGGTGTCATCCATATGGAAGCTGAGAGAGCTGTGTAAAATTGAGATCAGGGTGCTGTCCATTCAGAGAAGATGCAGTTCACAAGCTAACTGGAGCTAACAAAATGTGTTGCCACAGTGAACAAACAGAACTTCTGAACTGTTGTGTCACTTGTTGAGTTTGTGGCTTCTTATTTCTCAGAGTGCTGGTCTTTGGAGTGTGAGGTCCAACAGGTTGGTGAGATGGGTACGTAGCGATCTGTGTTGGTAGTGGAGCTGCAGTTGTGTATGGGTAAGGTGAAGCAGGATGGTTTCCTCTCAAGCTTGCCATGAAAGAAACAACATGTGCCCAAGGCCACTCACACGCATTCATTTTCTGTCCCCTCAATAAAATTAATTAATTTGGGAAAAATGGCTTTTAGGAGGAAAACTACAATTAAATCATGCAGTGGATAGCGGTTCCTTAGTTCTCTGCTTCTGAGTAATGTCTCTATATACTGCTGCTGTATAGAGATAATTACCCCCTTGAGATAGTGATAATAGGTGGTAAGGGTACCAATACATTGGGCTTAACCTCTCAAAATGGAAATAACAACAAGTAGAGGGTGTCCTGGACCTTTGCAGTAGTGTGAGTTAACTTTTATTTTTTTAATTTCCATAAATTTTGATTTTTCACCCATGCAATAATGGATACAACTATTTTTGTATCTGTTAGTACATTTTCAGCTGTATCTATTCTGTACTATATTTCTGGGCGAGTTGTTCAACTGTTTTGGACACAGAATGACTTGTCAGGATAAGACTTTCTTTTTGTCTTTTCCCACACAGATCACCCCTGGCGGCAAGGCAGCACAGTCACAGATGAACCAGGGGGACCTTGTCGTGGCCATTGATGGAGTCAACACTGACAGCATGACCCACCTGGAGGCCCAGAACAAGATCAAATCAGCCAGCCACAACCTGAGCCTCACTCTGCAGAAGTATGTTGGTATAATTTGAACTTTTTGTGTTCCTGAGGACAACTATAAAACTTGTGACTGAAGGCTGCAAGTGTTTTATCCCTGTCTGTTATATTTATTTGAAGTGCTCGTGGCACAGATATGAGATGAAAAGCCAAAATCTGCTCCGATTCTTACAGAAGTCAGCATGGATTCCTACAGAAGTCGAATGGTTGTGTTGAGTGTATCTGTGTGAGATTTAGCCTAGTGAATACAGGTGTAATAATCTCATATCCATTCAAGCTTCTGTTAAATGAATCCAACGGTGATGCTGCTTTTGGTTATTCTCATGTGGGCAACACAGTTTAGTTTGGCTCATTTATGAACAACCTTTCTAGAGGCAACAAACAGAACAAGTGTTACGAGTGCATGGGAGGAACCTCGTGAGAATTCATGCTAATGGTCTGGCACCTGTGAGTTTGAAAGTTTGCTCTGCGTCTGCCTGGATAAGAAAGGTGTAGCCCAAGTGCAGTAAAGGGAGGCAGAAGAACATGAAGAGGGCAAGTTTTATCATAGAGATGTGATAAAATTGCCTTGCCATTAAGAAAGCAGTTAATAGGTCTTTTAACTTCTGCTGGTTAATGTTGCTTCCAAGGAAACTTGTTCTCGAGTTAGATAACCTTGCACAGAGGATTCCTGTAATAAATGCATTAATATTTTAAGCTCTGTAATTATAGGAAGAGAAGTAGCTGCTAATTTTATTGCATTGTGAAGAAGTTAATTTTTGTACAGGGTAGGCAAAGACAAGTACAGAAAGCAGACTGTAATGTGGAAGTACAATTTCTGAGAATATATCAAAGAATCTCATGCATGAATATGCAGTTGAGATAATCAGTATCAGGAACAGAATAGTAGCTAAAGAATAAGGAGTTTAGATGAAGTTTCCAAGACAGGACAGGGTACTATAAATCAAAAAAGTGGCTGATTTATCCCACATGGCTTTAAGTTTGTCTTTGAGTGTTCCAAATAGAGTAGAAAATGACTACCTTGATGCATGTAGTTGAATTTTCATCCTATCACCCATTCCAGCTTCTTTTTTCTACATTCTGAGTGATAGTGTTATTACAAGTATATGCGTGATACGTTTTTTTACAAAGATTTAGATTGTTCTGAATATTTTTTATTTGAAAGTGGAGAAAATCCTTTCTGATTGTTTTAGAATGTCTGTCTGCTTTTCTGTTGAACCTTTGTGGTTCTGCATTGAGAAAAAACATTTGTTCTGCTTTGGGTTGTTGCACATTTGTTATAAATTTTCCTGGATATTGAACCTGAAAATTTCTCCAGTGTCTGCCTCTATGGCCTGTCATAAATAGTTTAAAACTACAAACCAACAGCTCTTCTAACTCATAGGAGAAGGATTTCCAAATTTGTGACTAACAAATCCAAATTATCCTATTACACATCACAGAGACAAGTTACTTAAAACATTAATTTTGATCAAGTGTTGCCAGGAATATTTCATTTGAGTAATCATTGTGCTTTTTTATTTGCTGATGTTAAAAAAACAGATGTTTTAAGCAAATGAAAACTTTTTTAGTTCATGTTTTTGCTCTGAACTTATACAATTAATGGACTCTACTCTCCAGCTGCTTTATGATGTGAGCTATTTGCTCGCCTTGGTGACCCATTCAGCCTCATTGGGAAAACCCAGTGAAAAAAACAGATAAGTTTGGAGTTTTTTAAATTTTTTTTTTCTTAAATGACATGGGGCTATTTTAAAAAGTTGTGCTCAGAGGCATTAAGCTGCCTTTGCACAATTCAGAATTTGTAGAAACTAAACCCTAGCAACAAGTGGTGTTGGCCCGCTGATGTACACATAGAACCCTATTAGAGATTCAATGTCTTGAACAAAAGGTATCCTCACTACATGCAGAAAGTTATATAAATCTTGCCTTAAAAAATAATTTTTTCCCCTGGACACAAGTGGGTTAATTTACCCAAGGACAGAGAGATTGTCAGTTTACTCACCTGCCCAAAATCTACAATGCAATATCCTTTTTTCAGCAAGAAAAAAAATTTTACAAATATTGAGCTGGTGAAAAGAGTAACAATTAACATGAAAAAAAGGTAGCAGTGACAAGGGATAGTAATTTTCAACCAAATAAGGACAAGACAGAAGAGAGGCAAAATCTCCTGGGACGTGGTGACCAGGAAAATGACTGTGCTAAGAGATCACTTTGACTTTTTTTAGACGTGGCCTGCAGCAATGAAACTGGAGCGGAGTGTTCTGCTACTATGGCAAAACAGCTCTAGTTGCCATAAAGAGCACAGAGATGGAAGCTCTCACTTATCCTATTTGTATAAAAGTTTGGAAACGCTGGAAATCCTTTCCCATGGAAAAGGCATGTATGTGCATTAGGAGATTGACTGTTGTGATCGGAAAACTTAAGCTCTAAATTGTGATGATGTTGGACATGTATGTGGAGTACTCACATGGCTCTACAGAATATGTTTCAAGGTCATGGAATGCCTTACCAGGCAATCTGTGGCTTGATTTCGCTGTTGCAGCACTGGAAGTAGAACTGATCTTCCTTGTTTAGTCTCTAAGGCCATGGAAGAAGCAGTGGAATGTGAAAACTCAATGTAAATGCTTTGAGATAGAAAGCTTTTTATTTTTCTAATGGCTCTTGGCTCTCAAGAGCAATGGCCTTTCCCTTTATTGATCGTGGCCATGAAGGTTTCATGACCATTGTTTATAACCTGACAGTTAAGACAGTGTTTGCTGCTACTCACTTTTATTATAATACTTTGTTTCCTGTGGGCTTTTTTCAGGGTGGGGAAATTATTATGGTTATTGTTTATTATATTATGGTTATTATTTTAATTTGGCTGTCAAGAAAAGCTGTACATGCTGTCAGCACTTGTGCAGGACATCCAAATGCAAGACATCAATCATAGAAAAAAGGGAAGTGTTAAGAGCCCCCATTCATACTTGTCTGCCTAAACAATGGGATTATGTGATTTCCTGGATTAATTTAGTTTTAATTGAAGTAGCACCTGCACTGTTCCACGCACACTAACATAGATCTTCTATGGGTATTCAGTGCTGGCCTGAGTGGAGTTCTCCATGTTTCAGCAGTGGCTTCAGGAATTTGTGGATGTCAGGTGTTTTCTGACTACTTCCTTCCCTAACCTCCCTCTTCAATTTGTTCTTACCACCTCACCCATGCTATGTTTTCACATAAAGCCACAAAATTAGACTGGAAGTCTCACCAGCTGTGCCAGAGGTTTGATCAGGCAGCCAGAACTTGTTAGTGGCTTGAGCTGCATTGTCTGGCTGCTGTCTAGAGCCTGCAGCATGCTTCCTTTGCTGCTTCTGGGAAGCTAAAAGATGCAGATGGACAAGTTCCAGGAAGCTGAAGTATTTGGACTACACTGGAGAAAGAGACCTGTGATCCAGCGATGTGGGAATGAGGGAAAAGTACATCTAGGAAGTGAATTCTTTTTTGCTGAAGAGAAGAGCGGGAGTGAGAGGAGAAGGAAAGAAGTGGCTTTGGCATTGTGCACTATTACTCAGCAGAACTGCCATGAGGCACTCAGACAAACCAGGCCTATAGTCCCAAGTGTTACATACCTCTGTAGATGCAGCTTATTCCTTAGAAATCTGCATTGCTCTAGGTGTGCTGAGGGGGGATTGGTGCTGGTTCTGCTGGACCGTGGCTATGGACTGATCATGGAAGGCTATGATCATACTCTGTAATGGCCTGGATTGGGGTGGAAAAAGACATTGCTTTGCTTTTAATCTTTTTGTGACTTCCTGGAGTTCAGTTCTTAGTCATTTTTCGGTATCAGTTTCTAATGAGTTATTTGAGCTACACAGCTGCCCTCAGGCATTTTAATTCTAGGCCAGTCAAAGTTCATCTTTAAGTGTCTGTCTGTCCCACAGATATTAGGCCATAAACATTGGGTCGTGTAGTATTCAGTTCACAGTGAAAAACAAAATGCATGCGAAGTCTATTTTTATTTCATACAAATGGGTTTCTTTTTTAAATGCACAGTAAATGCAAAAAGAGAGCAGCATTATTTATCAACATGTTTCACTGGAGCATCCACAACATTCATTTGATCATAACTCAAGTAATCTGATCAGCCTCCTTGGAAAGGATTCACCAAATGTACTGGCTTAGTTTTGGAAAGTGCTGTAACATGAGTGTGCCTCTTTCTGCTGGCACAAACATTCCTGTGTCACTCTAAGGCTCCACTTTGGCGTCACTCTGTGCTGCTGGAGAGGAGCAGGGGAGTTGGAGACTTCTGTGCCTGGTGAACATTGACAAAACTTTCCCCTCCCAGGGCATGCCAGTGATGCTAGCCTTCTCTTCCAGACAGTCACAACTGGCTGTCTTTTGCTGGAAAAGCATGAGCCAAATAATTCTTTTCTCTACTGAAAGGGAAAGTGTCAGAGGCGAGGCTATGAGAGACTTATGGTAAATATTTAATCGCTTTCCTTTTTTGTGCAGCACCAAAAGATGGCTGATGCTGCAGTATTTATTTCAGGCCTACTATAAATAAGGCATGTGGTGACAGCAAACTGCAAGCAAGGGGAACTTAGTGGTTATTGTAAACTGCTTTCTTTTGTCTGATGCTGGGTGTAGTAACCAATTCTGTGCATGTTTTAGGTCTGTTGATGGGCACATTTACATCAGAACCAGAATAGGGCTGTATTTATGCTTAGAAGAATTAAGAGAGTATCTGTCCCAGTTCAGGGTAAATTGGAACTATTTATACAATATTGATGAAAGCACAGTCTGAACTAGTTGGACTATTTAAAATACTAAGCAGATTAGTAGAAAAAAGAACGCTAATGGTGGATATCACATGCCATATTAGTTAGCTTATTCTGCTTACACGTGTGACTCTAGAAGTTCTAAAAGTCATCTGCCACCAATAACTGACAGTTTTTTCCTTCCTTCTGGTGGTTCTGTATGCTTAAAGCATTAAAAAAGACACAACCCACTACCGAGTTAAGGAAGCTACACTGTATTACTGAGAGAGTTGGTTCTCCTTTCTCTGTGTGAAATAGAGATGACTTCCATTTTGTGCCCAGTTGTCTCTGTATGCAGGTATGAGAGGACAGTAGGATTTGTTTACAGATGTCAGGCTATCGTTTGGACAGGACTGTAAGCTACGCTCTCTGAGTAGTAACATTTAGTGCTGGTGAAACTAATGAGCAGCTATTTCCATGGAAAATGAAATAAAGTATCAATGTCAGTCACTGCAATAAATACAAATATATTCCTTATATGAGCAGTTTAATTGAGTGGATTGCTATTTACACTGGCTGCGTAAAGTGTCCTTGTTAGTTTTAGAAAAGAGCCTGGAAGCTGTGGATATATGCCAAGGCTTTAAAGGGCAGTGAAGTTTTCATTGCAACAAGATTCTGTTTAGGGATTAGAACTGTTCTCAGAGTGCACATCACTTTTTTTTCCCCCTCCCCAATACCAGCTTAGAGGTGAGTTTAAAATTCATTGTTTTATGTGAGAAATGTTTTCTGGATTCCCTAAACATAATCTCCATGTGAATTCTTTCACATATTATATTTCACTCACCATGGAAAGGTCAAGATGCCTACCATGGGTCCATCTCACTGAAGTCACAGTGGGCTGACACAGCTTAGTAAATATACATGGCAGTTGTATTCTTTCAGACAAATAGTTTCTGTCTGTTTTCTGCAAGGAGGAAGTAGATATGTTAGCCAAAATGTTACACTAGACAGCAGTCTGTTCAGGCTGGGACCTTTTCTTATTAATGCTGATTAGCTTAAGCACAGTCATGGAAAAATGTAAATTACACACTTAAAGCTAATTGGAATGGATGACAAAGTATTTTTTAGAAGTGAAATGAGGATTTTTTTCGATCAGGTAAAACACTGAGTCTTTACTGGATCAGTCTTGTAAATGTTCTGAGGTTTTTTGTTTCCTTTGGATCCCTTTCACCGTGGTGTTTCTTGCCCACCAACCCCTATAAAAGCTATCTGCCCTAATATTTTTTTTCTCCCATGAACTCTTAATTATTGGCAACCCATTGTTTCTTGCAGTGATACACCAAGGTCTGTTTAGCCTCGCTGTTGGGCAGTGCTGGGGTTGGGCAGCTCTTGGTGTCTGTGCTGTCCCTGGCTGGTGGCTGCTGAAGCACATCAGTGCTGAGCACTGGGCACAGGCTGGCCCAGGGGTGTTATTGCATCGAGTGACAACCCCAAAAAGCACTCAAATACCTCCAAGAGAGACAAATTCTTTTGACAAGGCCTGGCTAACTTTATCCGCTTAGTCTTAAGACACTGAATTATGTTTTTAGTCAAAGTCTCTGATATAGATCTTAGTAATAAGATCACTGAAGTGTTTTAGCTTGGAAACAGAAAGTGCAGGCCTAAATGAGGTAGACTGTAGTTAAGGTCTAATTATCCATGTTTATTAATTTTTCTCTCCCATATATGTTCATTAGAAGTGCTCTAAAAGCCATAAGACATTGTAAGGTCTGCATCCCAATGAAGAGGAGTTACAGGAAAATTAACTAAGTAAATACAATTCATTAATAGCTTCGGGAAACTGATGTGGTCAGGATGCTTAAAGTATACTGAGTTAGGCTTTTGCTTTTAGAAAATGTTCAGTGGTAAGGGGAAAACCAGACATTCTCTGTGTAAGGTTAGAAGTCTCTTTGGATTTGGACAACGCTTGAACTCCTCTGAGTGAACAGAAGGCAGTTACAAAGCCTGGTGTTATTATTTTGAGAACCATTGTATCTTTGAAGTTTGGATGTGATTTCCTGAATCTGGAGCTGGCTGTTCAGGTCAATTCTTTACATCAGTCTCCACTGCTGCTCTGAAGTCTGCACCCGAATGACTTTCACCCCTAAGGAAGCTGCTAAGAAGCCAAGAGTTGCAGGACTGCAGGAAGACCCTGATGATAACTGGAATGGGGATGGTTGAAGTCTTAGGTGCAGTGTTTGCATGGGAGGTGAAAAATAAGCAGAGGAAATAATTTTGGTTCACTTCAGATGTTTTTCAACTTAAGAACTTACTTAAATATTTTGTACTAAATTGTTCAAAAGTTATTTATTATGTTTACTGGGGAGAGTTGCATCACATCTTAAGACCAGGGTATGATAGGCTACATCCAAGAACTGAATCTTTATTCAGTGCATCTTCTCTTTATTAATTATTACTACTGCTTTGCTTTACTTGATCATTTCATAACCCAGACATTTTTTCTGATTATCTTTAATGAATGAATCTTTTTATTATTAATGTTTACCTTAAGTAGATATTTTTAGCATCTCTCAGTAATTATAAATAATCAATCTAATAATGAAATCATTGATAATAAATAATTATTCCAAATTTTAGGTTCCAAGTGAGCTGCTATATCTGAAGTTTTTATGCCATTAAGCCTTCATCCCTCTCTGATAAATCTGAATACATTTCAGCCTCTTGTTTTTGATTTTGAATCGATACTGTCTATAACTAAGCAATGCAAATTCTGCAATTAACCAATTTATTATTGGTGAGAGCAGTGGCTTCCTATTTATAATCAATACTGATTTAGCTATTTCTGAGTATTTCAAGAGTATTGTGGATTTGTCTGCACTGGGCTGCACATGAATTTGATATAAATTAATGCATTTCTTCAACAGTGTTAATGGCAATACACATCTATGTACAAATTCAGCCCATGAAGCATAAACAAGTTTTGTAATGGAATTAAATTTGCTTTGTAGGAACTCACATTTTTTTATGGCTTACCCATGTTTTCAATAGTAATATGCAGAGGAAATTTTTGGAAATGGTTCAAAACCTGTGTGAAGATGGGAAGAAGGAGACAGAGAAATAACCTGCCTGCGTAAAGGTGTCCATGCTCCTTGGAGGTTACGTGCAGAGCTTGCTGTGTGTGTTGGGTGAGTGCCAGGCATGTGCTCAGCATTCATACTTGGTACTCTGTCACCTCCAGGGCAGAGCTACAGGGATACTGGATATCCTCCCTGTTTGCCCATAGAAGCTGCTGGGATGGAGGAATTTTAGGGTCAGTACCAAGTCAATTAAGAGCAGATGGAGGCATTAACATCCAGTGGCTCCATTCTGGAGGGAACAAGTTGGAGGGCAGAACGTGGGGCAGTTCAGGAAAGGAGGGATTTTCCACAGCAGGGGAGGAGTTAAGAGGATGCAACAGGGACTGTGCAGATGCCAGAGAAGAAGAAGGGGATCAAAGAGAGGTCAGGAGAGCCTTGGAAAAATCTCTTTTTTTTCCACATACTGGCTTCAGTTCACTATTTTTTGTCCCTTTCACAAATATCTTCAAGGCTTCCTCCTTTTCACTTTCCCTTTCTATCTTTTGTTTGTGGTTGCCTCTGACTCAGATTCGTTCTAAGGGAAAATAGGTATTACATACTTCCAAACAGCATTTTTTATTGGATAGCTGCTTCCTTTTGGGCTGATTCCCTCTATGCCTAACAAGCTTTTGTCCTTATATTGCTGTGGGCATGAACATTAGGTCTGGAAAGTGTAATTGCCCAGCTTGCAATCTGAGTGTGGCATAATGCAGGGAAACAATTAACAAATCACTCATCCAACCAAATGCTAATATTTGCATTTGCCATTGATATATAGAGAGCAAAAGTGCTGGTGGAAGTATTTTTGAATTTTCTTGCAGGCACAGATGATACCCTGAGAGAAGGAAAGTAGGTCTGATCCTAGGCCCAGAGTGATCACAGTTGTCTTTGAAGTACTGTAAAATTTCAGGGCTTTGTCTTTGCGATTCTCATTGGAGTCACTAAGACTGCTTGCCAATGTCCCAGGCAGGACATAGAGAATTATGCCACGGTATCATGGGACTCAAGAATTTCTCTGCAAGACTTAGAAACAAGCAGCAGCTTCTGCTTGGCTGCCTAATTCACTGATTAGCTGAAGATTTAACTGGCACGTTAATATCTTAGCATTTATTAAATTGACAGCTCAAATTGATAACCACGAGTAATACTTCATCTTTTTATGTCTCTCCTTGACACTCCCATCATCATCCCCAGCAAATTTTCAGAAATATTTGTGCATTAAAACATATATATATATTAGAAGCTCTATTATACATGTTTTGTTTTGCATCCTGCTCTGTGCTCACCTGCTCCACTCCAGAAAGCCTCCATTTCAGTTAGGTGATAGCTAAAGTATGTAAAATGTTTTCTAAGCATTTCTAACTCTAATCTAATCTGTTCTGTTACCTTTCCATGCACTTGATGCCTTTTCATTTTCTAGTAGTTGAAATACTAGGATAAAATTATTAAGGTGTTCAAGAAGTTGTAAATAAATGCTCATATGTCATAAAATGACAAATGAAAAAGCATACTGTAAAAAAGATGTTGATTTTAGTTGTCCTGAGAATTAGAAAAGATAGACATTGACTGGTGAAGATATGAAATCGAAAAAGGCCCCATGAAGATTAAAAAGAGCTATTATCTCTTAGATCATGTCACCTCTTTGTAACTGCAATATTGTGCTCCCCTGAGGACGTAATGTAAACTCATAGTGCATCACAGAACTCCTTTGCAGCCTTTTCTTAGGCAGGCAGTTGACTTAGGCAGCAGTTGCACTCCTCAGTGCAGCTGACTTACAATACACCTTTGTCATGAGTACAAAAATACCAGGATTGAAGTCAAGTGCTCTTCAATTAAAGATCTATTTAGGTGGGAACAGGGAGAAATTCTGGCAGTCATTTCAGCAGCGCTATCAAAATTGAACTGCTTTGCAAAACTACATCCATCTTGGTTTTGAACTTGGTTAAAAAACAGAGCTAGTATTGAGGGAGACAGGAGGTGTATTTGTGAAAAGGAGAAGAGTTTAAAAAAGATCAGAATTATATATTTGGTCATCATTAGAACTGTTCTAAGTTTACATTTTGAAATGAGGTTTTTGTTTCCATCTTTAACTTGGAAAATGTAGAAGAAAATGTCTAAAAGTTGAATTCAAATTAAATATCTAAGAGAATGTTGATGAGAAATTTCAACATCAAATCTATAACTATCACAATCATCTGTGAAATTTGGGCTTTCATCCTTCTCATAGCCTTGCTGAGCAGGTACTCCCTCAAGTGTTGGGAATAAAATAATTTTGCAATCAGTAGATTAAAATGTAAACCTGGACGTGTATGTTTGCTACAGCACCATCATCACTTGAAAAGCAAACTTCTGTTGCTGCAGGATGTGATCCATCTAGCAAGAGAGGGAGGAAAAAAGAATGTTCTAAACTTGCAGATGTTTTTCCTGGAGGAGTAATGACTCTTATGTAAATAATCACTTTATTCTGCAAGTGCATACAGTTTCATTCCACAAATTGATTTCACCTCTTCTGCCCTTTTCTCTCGTTCAAGCCTCTGCTAGATGTAGCAAGCCTCATTATTCTGTTTTTAAATATCAAAGCTATAAACATCCAAGTCAGACCTGTGTAGGAACATTGTATTCAAGTAACATCTTGAAATCTCCAAGTTGGTGTCAAATACAAATCCTGGCTGTGCATGACAGATGTATTTTATTGCTAATGTGGAAGAAATGCAGCTTTTTAGCGTCATCTTCAATGGGCAGGTAATGAGAGAGGAAAAACTAAACATACAATAAACATCAGAAGTGATGGTGTGGTAAATAATTTCCTTTGCTGCAATACAACTATTTTCCAGTTAAGCATCAAATGTGCAGTGTGTGGTTGTTTGCTACACCTCTGTACATGGCAAACCACATTTACAGTGCTGAGCAGCTCTGGCACTGAAATTCGTCATCAGTGAGCAGAGCAGGAGGACACTTAACATGGTATGCCCAGGTTCAGCAATGTCACCTCACCCAGAAATAACTGGGTGTACTCAGAAATTCCAGTAATGGAAAGAGGAGCAGAACCATCCCTTAAATCTTTGTGTGCTCATAAACTGTCACTGTCAGTTTTCAGCTACCCTGTGTTATGAGCTGCAGTTGATTTTTTTCCTCTTTATTGCTGTCTTCCATGATACATGTGCATGTCTCATAAATATGATTTAGTGTTTCTCTTTTTAAGTTAAAATGGTTGGAGGAAGAGTATGGCATTCATTCCTGAGGGAAGATAACTTGCCAGAGGAAAGTTTGTTTTAGGCAGTTAGTGAGTAGTTCTTGTTCTTAAAACTTGAAGGTATCTGTTTCTCAGATAATTATATCTTGGGAGTATATTGTGATATATTTCAGCTGTGCATATGAATTACAGTCTTCTAGCCCATTGTTTCAGGAATACTTTGTCAGTGAATTGTTTAACAAAATGCCAGTTTTCATTGTTTCCTCAGACTGCGTTCTTTTTCATAGTGCCTGATTGTAAGGTAGGCATCTATTACATCAGCTTTGTTTTCAGCTCTCAAAGTAGGAGAATTTCCATACCTTCTAAGTGGAAATCTTCCAGTTCCTATAAGGACTACTCCTTTTTTCTTAGGTCTTGTTTTGTATTATCATGTATGTTCACTACTGCTTATGGAAAAAAATGTTCTGTGTGGTAGCTAAAGTTAAATCCAGAGCTCAGTGTGAAGCTGGGTATTAATGCAGGGATTGCCACTGGGGATGAGCCCTGTTCCTGTTGAGCTCAGCTTTCCCTCTCTGATGGATGCCCCTGGTAAGTATTTCAGGGGAAAGTGCAACACAGCCCTCAGTAAGGAAATAATGAACCTAACACAGAAAGTCTTTTAAGCTGTGCCATGAAAAATGAGAGTCTGTATGTTTACTTATTATACCCAGTCTAAAGCAGCTCTTGGGGGCTTTTTGTTGTTAAGTATAACTGTTTGATCCTTTCTGATACTCTGCTCGTCTCATAGTCTCAATTATATCTTGTAACAATGAGTTTCACCTCGGGTTAATCAAGTTCTCTAGAAAGAGATGTTTGCCTTTATCAATTTTATATGTGTTGTCTTTTCAATTTCACTCAATGTCCACAAGAGTAGTTTTATTTCCCTTTTTCCACCATTCATTATTTTCTGAGCCTCTGCAATGTCTTTCCTTCTTCATCTCCTGTCTAAAGCAAACAATTCCAAATGTCTTAGCTGCTTCTACTTGATTTGTAAGCTTTAACGTATTTTTATTTAACTTTTGTACCTGTCCTAATTTTGAAATGTACTTTTTGAAGATTAGAATTGGAGGCATAATCCTGATCTGTAGGTTGGAAATGGGATATTACTGGTATAATTCTGATTCTTTTGACTGTTTTTTCTTTTTCATTTCCTTTTTTTCTGGTGATCCCCTATGCACTGGAACGATTTCAGGGGAACTTTAACCATTAGGCAGATTCTCCCAACACCTCCCACAACTACGTCTTCACTTACCTGAGCATCCTAGAAGTGCTCAGATGACATTGGCCACGGTGCTTTCTTTGTTATTCCAATGAAAGGGCAAACTCTATATTTTCAGGACTTTTTAGTGGGATTTATTTTGGACTTTTTAAATTATCAAGGACATATATTTGTCAAGTACAGGTGAAAGGCACCTGAAGTGGCTAATTCAGTGGTGTTCTGCTCATTGTGAAACTCAGTTGTCTGAAATGAAGCCCATGTTTCTTCCTGAAGAGAGCTTTAAGTAATTGCAGTTGTACAGTTTAAGCTACTAAATCTTTTGAGAAGTTATCTGGAGATGCATCAGCACTGAAGTTTAGCCTCTGCATTTTTAAAACACCTTTAAGTCTCTTTTTCCAGAGTGCTGCCCAAACTGGAACTGACCTACTTGTGGCTGACTTTCATCTATGAAAACGCAGTTTGTCAGAAGTGTTGGAAAACAGATGATCTCCCAAGTCAGAGGTTGCTTCCACAACTGGTGAATTTTCATCATTCAGAGAAACTTTCTCAAACTTTTTCTCTCATTTAATACCTTTGTAAAGGAGGATATGGGAAAAGCCTGATGATTAACAGAAAAACTCTAGGCTATGCTTAACTTTCAGTCCTGATGTAGCAGCTTTTGACATGAAATTAGAGCTGAAAAATAGGAGTGCAGGTTGCACATCTTTTATTTTCTTTTTTTTTTTAATCCCCAGATCTAAACGTCCAGTGCCAGTTTCAACCACAGCTCCCAGAATTGACTCTCCCAGGGCTGTAATTCCCCATCAGAAGGTAAGTGACATGTTTTTCCTCAGTTGAGGTGAATACTATTTTTATCTGCTGCAGTGAAGGTAGAGATCTGTTACAGAAAACAGCTTTTTAATTAAATAATGCTCCAAATAATTAAATGCTGAATGCACAGACAGCAAAATTGCTGCAAGGCAATGTATTAGTGATCTGTATTTTCCTAATTTCTGATTAGCAGGACCAAAGCATCCAGCTATCCTCTGATGTGATTTGGTCTAACCAATTCTGAGCAACAATCTAGGCTACAAGAAGCCACTAAAGCTTCTCAAAATCTACATCTGCTTTTGTAGATTGTTGAAGAGAACTATTAGACCATGCCTCAGTCTATCCAAATCCTGTCTGCAACTGAAATGACACTGATTTGAAAAGAGGACATGAGGGCATTTGAAAGCTTGCATCACATAGTGTTCTTATCATAGAATTCAGAAGACCTGAGAACAAAAAATAGAGGATAAGTCAATGTAATGAATAACAGCAAATGGCAGAGGAAATGAATGGCTTGGTTTCCATTGTCAAAGCATATCATCTTTCATAAAATAAATGTTCATTTTAAAATAAACACTGGCTGTACCTGGCAACTCATCTTCTGTATCTTTGGAGACGTTGAGTAGTAAGGGTACCTGAAAGATGGTGTGTATATATCCCTAGGCTCAGGCTTTGGGTAGGACATTTGTATTGCTGATGCATTTGATTAGATCAACAGACAGGAACTAAAGTTTCCATTGCTGCAACTTATCCCTGCTCTCAGTGCCAGTTTCATTCTTAGCATGCATATAAATAAAAAACACTGAAGATCAAAATACATGGGGAATTAGATGATTTTTCCACTAGTTTTGACAGTTCCAACTTCCATAGATCAATTTTAAGTAATTTTTATAAATGCTCTGCTTTCCAAATTCAGAGCCCAGATGGTAACATCATCCCTGAAACTGCTGCATAGGTTCAAAATAGCAGAAGAGAATGCACCTGTGGGAAATAGTTTGATTCAATTTTATTTTGTGAAATTTTAAATTAATCTGACTGGCCATTTACTAGTTGAGGCAAAAATAATGTTATTTCAGACTGGATCTTGTAAACATTTTCAGCAAGGGAAGATGAAATCAAGACTATCTTGTGCAGAGTTGTTTCTGTTTATATCATGATTTTATAGAAGTTATCTTGGAGGAACTTATTGGAAGAGTCACCAAACAGTACTGTGAAATTCCTAGAACAAAAGCGATGGATCATTCTTTTGGTTAAACTGGTGTTTGACTGCACCAGCCAAGCAATAGGGACAGGAAGGGGAAGGAGTTCTCATTTTCCCTGAAGACCCAACCAGAACGTGGTTAGTGTTCAAGGCAGTCAGCAGATATATCTCACAGAGTTATTCACCAACACAAGATTGACACCTGCCTTTTGGAGCTCTCATAGCACATCATAGGTATAAAAATTCTATCTCCTTCCTCCATAGGCACATAAAGCTTTTATATATTGGATTTTCCGTACTCTTTTAGGTGCATTTTAGGTGTGTTTCTTCCTTGGCAAGTGTCAGTTTTAAAATTGCTGCCATAGGTCTTCAAAGCTGTTTACCACAGAAAACACTTTCTTCCCTTATCTACTGTATAGAAAAGTTAACTTTATGCGCTGCAGGGGTTTCTTGAAGGTCCTGAAAGACCCCTTGGCATAAAAACACTTTACATTTCCTATTCTAACCCTTCAGAGAGAGATGAGGATCAAAGGACTCAACCCATTTTCAGAAGCTTGCTGTCTTACATTTGAGAATTCTGTGCAAGGTGCTCAGGAAAGGTTTGTAGGAGCTGCTGGAGGCAGCCTTTTCTGAACAGGTTACAGGCAGTACCAGCAGCTGGAAAAGAGAATTACTGGAACCTTTCTGGAGGAAAAGGGTGGCATCCAGGGGAAGGTATGGTGGGAAACAGGTTATCTTGCAGTATTCAGGAAGATCTTAGGTGTAGGGTCTTTCACCTAGGGGGAAGAGGTAACATTAGAGGTCAAGAGGAGTGACACTTGTGTCACTTGTCTACGCTAGTAGACAACAGTAAGTTTTAAGTGAAGAAGAATTCTTCTCTGGGGGTTGTTTGGAAGGGAAAAAAGGCATTGCGGCCTCGGACAAGTCTCAAAATCCAGACTAAAAATACTTTACTGGTAGCAACAGTGTAATGCTGATACGGCAGTAAGGTGTGTTACAGTAAATACATCTAAAACCAAGGTTTCTTTGCTTGTGCCTTTATTATTCCTAGTAACAGTATCACTGTAGAAGTGAAGACTTCTGTGACACACAGGCAGAAGTCACCTCCACACCTCTGCTTGACAGTATTTAGACTGATTCACATGAAATGAATTTGATGGTATTTTTTAAAAATCAGCAAAAAACTGCATTACAAGAGAGTCGGGACAGTGTCATCCTCATACATCAAGAGAAGCTTTCCTCACCCTTCTCTGGTTAAGGTTAAGGCATGGCAATGTTAGCTGAACAATCTGCATGTGCAGCTTCAGTGTCTAGTTAAAACCATAAATACTCTTACACATTATTGCTGATCTGATTGCAGCTTCCACTAATTTTTAAGCATGCCCTTCTTCTTTCAGTGTGTTTGTTTGTTTGTTTTAGGGAAACACACATACTTTTTCCATAAAGATCGGTCATTTCTTCACAAAGGTGATCAGTGTTATAGACGATACAGGTTCTGCAACCATAAGTATGTAGGGCTGTTATTGGAAATAAGGTTTGGTTGATTTTCAGTTTCACTATATCTAACATAAATCTCAAACCAGAAGCAATTTTCATTTAGTTTAGTCAAATCTTTTTGATTTAGTGAAGTCTTTCACACAGGTGGGGCATAGCTGGAAGAAAGGGCCTAGTTAATGTTGAAAGCATTCAAATAACAATAAGAGTAAGCTTAAGTCCAAGGATTTAAACTAAACCATCAATCAGTCAATGAGTTCCTGCAGCTCTTCAGAGGGGACACAGCACAAGTGAAGATTCAGCTCAGTGCAATTCAAAACATTCAAGCTGGAGTTTTAGGGCTAAGCATGGCTTTAACATTTGTCTGTTTGCATGAAGGTATTGACAGCCTTGTTAATTCTAATAATATGGCTATGTGTTGTTTTCTGTGAAACACTACTGAACACACTTATTTTGGAGTCCCGGTGAGGATCTTGTCATACTTGTGATTTGTTTCCTGCCAAATTTGGGAGCCTGTGTGTCTAAAAGAAAATAGAGGGAGATGACTGACTTTTTAGGTTGATTATAGGATGAAGGAGCTGGCTCAGCCAAAAGCAGTTTGATCATGTTTTTGAGCAGAGTCATTCAGTGCCATGGTGCCTCCATTCCCTTTTTCCTCTAAAAAATTTAAAGCAACGATTGCTTCTTGAGTATGTTGGCCGGTCAAATTCACTGGTATACTGTTAAAATTGCTCTTCCAGATGTGCAAGAGGTGAGTGATGACTGTAGGGTCACAGCAATAGATAAATAAAGGGAAAGGAGCTATAAATCCTGGTATTGTCTCTCCAAATGTAAATTTGTTTCTCACTTCCCTGATATGTAAGAAGGAACATTTGCCTTTCATAGAAACTGGATTTTTATAAACAAATAATAATATTTCAGAATGGAAATTGAGCTGATTCCTGGCTCCTTTCTATTTCAAAAGGTTTGAGACTTCTGTACATTTATTAATTTTAAGCTCATTCCCTGGCGTTACGCAGTTTTCCTCCCGCAGGATGGGATTGCTGCACGATCCCGGCATCATTCTGGAGGGAAGCCCGTTGCTCAGTGTCAGAGCCTCCTCTCCTGGTCGACTGGAGGGGTAGCATCAGACTCCCAGAGCTGCAAATGTCAGCTTGCTTTTCCAGCCACTGAAACAGAAGGGGATGAGAGACAGGGAACAGGGGAACGTTTGTTATTGTTGGCTGCATTTCATGTGATGCAATGCTGAAAGCTCAGGGCTGCTGCTCAGTATTTGGCATTTACCCTTCACAGAAATGGGTTCAGAAATTCTGCATTGATCTGATTTTGACACTGGAGACAAAAAATAATTCTACGATGTTCTCCCAGGAATAAACTGAATCAGAGATTTTTTTGTTAGTCACGAAAGGAAAGAGCTAAATATGCTGATGATGGGGCAGTAATTCTTTAGAAGAAGTAATACAGCTGCTCCCTTAGACACTTCCTTCTTCATCCATTTCCCCCCCCACAACACAGGGAAAACACCTATCCTAAAACTATCCAAAATACGAACTCAGGATGGAGATTGCTTACCTGGCACTGCTGGGTTCTTAAGAATTCTAATGCTGATTTGCCAGTATGCTGGTGTTCCAGCTAGAGATTTTTGGAGTTCTGGTTTTGCTCCTCAAACAGTTCTGTACTTTTGTACCAAAAGGGAGCAAAATAGTCAGCCATCATTTTTTACAACTCTCCTAGAATTTTCCTTTTGCCTATTGTTACTGTCCAGTAACACCAAGACTATGAAAATGCGTTAGGATTAGGGAAATATGTGGCATTTCTCTCATTAGCAGTTGAAACTGATCCTTTAGGATCAGCTCTCCTTGCATGTCCTTTTATTTTGGGGTGTAGGAAGAAACCCAGAGTTAACTAAAACCCACAGAGTTTTCAGGGTAACAAATGAATATAACTCCAGCATATCCTTTTCCTTCTCTATTACCTCTGTGTTTATTTTTTATTAAGAATTGTTTTGTCTGTCTGTGCTGGCATGTCATAAAGGTTTGCCCAAGTGATTACTTGATTTTGAACATGGCCTCGTGCATTTGTGCCTCTTTTTGAACACACTTTGAGAGAGAACCCCTCTTTTCCATTTATTTAATGATATCCGGAAGCTTTCAGTAGGCCACTGGAAGGGATTGTTTTTTGCTATTTTCAGTGTCAGGGTATAATGACCAAAGTATGTATTGCAAATGTATTTATTTAAAAAAGCACAGTATGAAAATGCTTTTAGGATTATCTCTTTCTACAGCCTTGGGCAGCTATTAATGCCAGCTAAAATCTCTTCCTGTTTATCACTAAGAAAAATTACCTTAGTTAATTTTATCTGCCTTACATGTTTGATTCAAAATGTCTTAAATGTGTTTAATGTTATGATTATTCATATCCTTAGACCTTTAGGGTTTTTTTAATAAATTTTAATTAATTAAATTAATCAAGGCATATTATCTTGATTTTTTCAAATGTATACTCCCTAAATTTATACATGCAATACAGAAAAACCAAAAGGGGAATAGAAATAGTTATTTTTCTTGTGAACCATAGTATCAAAGTTAGGAAATTACATTAATGATAACCAATACTAACAAAATTGTAGAATTAGAGGCTAGATTATTCTCAGGCCTATATTTCATGCAAGGCTGTGGGGGAGATTGAGTGCAAGGTGTTAAAGATGATTGAATTGCCAGTGAATGAGGCAAAACATCAAGCCACCCCCTGCTCTTGAACTGGCTAGCATTGAGACCGGATTGTGGGCTCCATTCCTGCTTCAGGTTGATTGATGTCCCCTGCCTGTCCCTGTCCCCTGAGCTGGACTGCAGCAAGTAGCCAGCATTACTGGGTCTCTTAACTATGAGCATTTTTCTTTTTTGATACCACCTCTTATTTTGGCCTCACTAAGGACCATTTATAGTGAAGCATTTATGAAACTTAAGTGTTGGACTGTGTTTTTCCAGGATGAGTTTTTGGTAGATTGTTTTGAATCTGAGCACCAGCACAGACTTCTGTGGGCATAGGCATTGTAGGAGAGATTCCTTTGACTGAGGCAATGCCTGCTGCTGTCCCAGTGAGGAATATTATCTGGGACAGGATGTAGCACCATGCACACACCTTACATACTCGAGCACGCATTCCCTCAAGTGGAAGTGAAGCAGGAACGATCAGCATAGGAGAAATCTCTCTGTGGAGCAGTTTATGTTCTCGAGTCCTGTTGGTGTCTCTGCTAACCCTGCTGCATGGCCTGATGAGTGTGAACCAGAGCCCAGGAAAGCAGTGCATAACATCCATAACTTCAAGTGCACCCATAGCAAACAGAACGGTGTGGTTTAGAATCAGTGTGTCTTTATAATAGTGGCATTGACTTTTGTGGTTGTACATGATCTAAATTATTCTTACCTCAAGACATTTTTTTTGAAGATTTCTTAATTTTCCTAGAAATTAATGGACAGTGTTGCCTTAATATAAAATTATTGCTGTGAGGTTGACTAGTAACAAATGCTCTCTTAATGTTAAGCTTTATTTGTTAATTTCAACTAAAACCTAGTAAAAAATGCCTGAGTTGGTTTTGCTTCTCTTTTTCTGAAACAATGCATTTCTTTGTTGAAAATCTTCCCTGGAAGTTTGAATGCTCTGGCCCCAATCTATTTATTGCTAGTTTATGGCTATGTTTACAGCATTAATTGCAGATATGTTATTTTTGCATGTGTTCTATGATTGCTCTTTTTTTTTTCTTTTCTTGGCCTGCATGTTTGCTACTACAGGAACCTGCTTGGGAAATCAATGGCAACAGAACAACCTTCAGCCCTCTAACTAACACGGCGACTGGGCCTGTGGGTAGTGTTTTAGCAACCAATGGAACATTTTCAGGCTACCTCAACCAGCAAGAGATCAGCCTTTCAAATAGCTCTTCCTACCTAAAGACTACCACAGTTAGATCTTCCATGTCCTCTCAGTCTGTGACTCCTGACATTTCACCTGCCAAGAGCGCTTTAGGTTCCAAAGCAAGCCCTGCTTTGGCTGGTGGCAGTAGCCCTGCACGCCAGCTGAGCCCTGGAAGGCAGTATAACAACCCCATTGGCCTTTACTCAGCAGAGACCCTGAGGGAAATGGCTGAGATGCATAAATTGAGTCTCAACCGAAGGGCTTCGGAAGGTGGACTTCCTAGAGGGTAGGTAACATGGTAACATCTTTCATTATTTCAATAAGTGTTGAACTTGCTGAACAGTGAACGTAATGGTGCTTACCCTGTTGTGCATTTGTCTGGCAATCATGATTAAGGTCTGGATCAATCATTAAATTTTCCAGTAGCCCCCAAAACATACCCACATTGCCATTACAGAACAATGGTTGTTGGTATCTGAAGTGCAGATTGGCAATAGTCAATATTGCAGCTTGGCAATAGTCAGCAGAGCATGAGGGGGAACACTAGGACTGAAGTAACTGTAACCATCTCAGGGTTCTGGCACTCAGCTGTTCTAACTAATGCATGGAGTCTCAGAGAACCAAGCACTGCTGTCAGGCATCAGAGCAGCTGCTATAAACCACACCTGATCTTTGGTACTTTGCTAAAGAGAAATGGCTTTGACCAGCAAATCTGACATGCTCGGCTACTGGAGTGTCCTGCTGTAATTCCTGCTGTAATGTGTTGGCTTTTCCTGTATCCAGAACTCGAATATTTTGAATCCTCTGGTTTGAAGAATGTCTTGCATCAGTTAACTTTAATGTGAACTTTGCTTTAGCCAGGACTGATCTCCAGATATTGCCCAGGTAGTTTGATCCCATGCTGTCAAGGTTTTCCATATTCCTGTATGGCAGGTCATCTGTTTTATTAGCAGGTTAGTGAAGTGAGGAGCTTGGACTATACAGTACATGGGGAAAAAGCAGTTAGAAACAGGTTTTCTGAACTTTTTTGCCCTCATGTATACATCATAAAACAAATCAAATTTTTTAGTTTATTTGTGGGTTTGGGATTTTTTTTAAATGAAGATAAATTTCTTGTTAGGAATATGGAGAAAAGTGGTTTTTTGACACTAGGAACTTGGCTATATAAGGAAAACCAGAAAATTCTGACAATCCACTCAAGGTCTTGATAGCAAATGCATATCTTCAGGTATTTTATATCCCTTTGCAGAAGCTTTTTGCAAAAGTAAAACCAAGTGGTTTAAAGTCATGGCACAGTAGGGATATTTCATCCTTTTAAAAGAGCATATACACCTGTTCTAGATGATTCAAGCAGGTTTAGGTGATTCACTGCCACTCTCTTGAGCGCTCGACATCAACAATCCTAATTAACTTATCTGAGAAAATTCTATCCTCCCTTCTCATACCAGATAATTAGGTAAAACAATTACCATTTAAAAAGAAGAAAATTTCAGTTGCTAAGCAAGATCAGCAAAATAAACCTCAGAATACTTCTCCCTTAATTTACAGTTCTCTGAAGAATACCTATCCTTGTCTGATTTCGATATACAGAGCTTCCTGGGAGTATATCTTGTTGTCTTCTTCTCTACTATGTTCATAACCCCCCTTAATACCTGCAGGGGTAAGGGTGAAGGGGCTGAATTTTGGATGGCTCAGCATTGTGACTGTTATCAGAATCACAACACAGCTGCATCCATCACTCACCAAAGTCAATGTCAGCCTTTCTATTCAGTTTGAATGAAATTTTAGTGAACTGCTATGTGCCTTTACCATCTGTAACACTGATGAACAAACAAGAAAATAAAAACCCCCTTATCCTGGGGTGCAGGAACATTCTGAAAAGATGAAAGAGCCCAGAAGCACTAAATAAATGTGTCTTGTCGGGTAACTTCTCTGAGATTTAGAGAGCTGTACATCTCAGTTGACGTGCAGAGAAAATTCAGAGCTCAATAGTGCTATCATTCCCACTCCCACTTGACTGTTATCCATGAAGTAAGGAGTATCTTGCCTCCTGCTGTGTGAAGAAAAACATGGAACCTGTACCTATCTTGGGACTTGGGGGCATCCATGATAATCTCAACCTCACAGTGCATATATGTGAATAAGGAAGCACTGTGAGCACTGACAAATCAGCTCTGGTCTTTGTTGGGAAAATTCTTACCATATAATATGACATGGTTGTGATATTGTGGTGCTCCAAAACTGAATTGATTGTGCTTTCACAAACATGCACTTAGCTGTGTGGTAAAAGCTGCAAGAAAGGTCAAGCATGAGGAGTGATCTTAAGGTATGTTTCAGTTCTGTGCCCTTTTCACCAAATTTAAACTTAATTGTGTGAATTGCTGTTACAGGTTTAGCTAAACCCTTTGGAAAATCCTATCAAGAAGCTGAAATTAATTTTGAGTTTATTTCCTTGACCTGTGAAGAATAACAAAGCATCTGTTTGTCTGATACACTTTGCATTTAAAGCTTTATCACTCTGACCCAAGGCGAAAAATAAGATAGCCTGTTAGGAGTGTGGAACGTGATGTGCTGAAAGCTCTGGAGTGTATGAATAAATATGAACAGTGAGTCACAGTTTGTAACATGTGCATCTTTTTCATTCCAGCGTAAGTTATTTTTCACATTGTAGGTCAAGGGCAGTAAATACCTGTCCCACAAGTACGTGCCAGGTGGCTTGGGTTACTGGCCTCTTACTATGTGACCTCTGTGAGCAGCGAGTTGGGTGTTCCAGACATGTCCCTATATAGAATCAGACTGAAATAATGTGTGGCTCTGAACTGGGAGGAATTTTCTCATCACATCCTAAACATAAGGAGAAACAAACCTTTACTGTTTTGGAAGGAAGCTATAGCAGCCTCTTCACATCTCAAAAATCTTTACTGAGATGTGGCTGCTGAGCTGTTCTTAGTGTGTGCACATAATGTATATTTTCTTTGTACATTCTTTTATATTCCTTTAATAAAGTGTATTTTAGGGGTTTGGTAGTTCTGCCTTGAAAATGTTATTTTATATGTATGGTGGATGCCTGGGTGAGTCAGAAAATGATACCATTACACTTGGTTTCATTGTAAATGAGAGCCCAGCTGTCCCGCATACACCTAAAATGGATATAGTATCACTTATGTGCTTACAGGCTGTAGCTTGTTCCTAATATATCCCTACTAGTTCCTGTAAGAGACTGATATATTTGGCTTATTGTAGGGTTTATAAAGCTAGGAGAATATTTTCAAATCAGAGTCTGACCAGGGGCTGCAGAGGGTGATCTGTGGTTGCTTCACCGTGGAAGTGCAAAAGTGCAAAGCCTTTACTGCAGCTTTGGCTCATTAGAGTGCTTTTGATCATGGAAAGTGCTGTTGGGTGAGCCAAGGCAAAAGGATCCTATGTAGGAAGCAGCAGTAATATCAAAGGTTCTGCAAGGAAAAAGCAGGAGGAGCCAAATCTACTTGGAATGTCACTCTTAACAGTGTAACTTCGCTGTCCAGTGTTTTGTATCAGTCCCAGATACAGAAATGTCACAGCAGCAAGTTGGAATCCTCAGTGCCCAGTTCTGTCAACAGCATTCCATGCAGCCAAGTAAGAAGAAAAGTTTCTTAACTGGCCCTGGATCTCTTGTTCTTTATTTTGCACAAAATATGATTAATTAGTCTTCAACCAAGGAAAGAGCAGAATGTGGGTATTCTAAGCTTTAGGGAAGAAAAAAAGAAGTTAAAATAAACATCACAGCCTATTACTGCTATTGGGTGACCACCATAAATAGTTATTGGGAAGAGCATTGTAGTCCAGACTGAGCACACCCTGTTCTGCACTCCCAGCTTTATATTATCTTATGGTGCTTTGGAATTACTGTGTGAGCACCATCACTGGTTTATGCAGAGGTGCAGGAATGGAGTGTGAACATACCTTTTTTTTCATACTGTATACATACCAGTTGGAATACAACATCCTGATATGGATATCCCAAAAAGCATACAATGCGTGGCTTGCTTTGTTTCATGTGGAATAAACTAGGAATGACTGTTCCAAAGTTTACACCCCTCTTGGCATAATGTAGGTGCAGTCATATCTAGTCAAATGCTTTGTTATATACAAAGGCATTTTCTTTAGTTGTAGCTTTAAAACATTTACTGATATATTCTTTGGATTTTCTCCAGCATGTAAAAGACTTAAAAATCAGTCTAGCAAAACCAGCTCTGAGGGTGGCCTTAGGAGAATAGACTTCATCCCTGAATATTCAGTATCCAAGAGAAGAATATAGTCTCTACCACTCATGTGCTGTTTTCAGATGAGAATATACTCTGAAAATCCTCCTTTTTTCCCTCTGCTCCCTCCTCCCTTCACTTTGGGAGTAGTACTTTTGAGGATGCACAGCAATGAGATCATGTTCAAGGGTCAGCCAACATGCCATGGTACCCCACTAAGTCCTGGTGGATCAACTATAATCCCTGCATTTTTTCCTTTCTTAATCATGTTGGGGTTTTTAGGCATACATTTACTTGTTCTTATTTGTAGATGGTCTGAGAAAAGCTGTACTAATCTTCTGTAAATATCTTTTGCCCTTTGCAGTCAACAGACTATTGACATTTTTTTCTATGTGGTTGGTTTTGATGTTGTTTGTTCTCTTTCTCTTCTTCTAGGTCATAGCCAACACCGCTGCCAAGTTAGTATCACCTCTGTGTAGTTCCAGACATTTGTGTGACACTGTGTGTGTAAAAATGTGTTTTCTGGGGTAGCATGATCCCCTGTGTTCCTGCTGTGTCTGCTTGCAAGTGCAAGTATTTTTTTAAACATGTGCTTGGTGTGGCAGGCGCCCTGCGCTGCCCCTGCTGTCCAGCAGTGCTCCCGCTTGGCATTTCTTGGTGATGCTCTAATGCTGTGACTGGAGCTGCCACCTGAGCCTGCCCAGTTCTTCTAAAAGCTTTCAGGTGGTTTTGCTTCTACAAGCAGGTTTAAGTCCTCCTGACTCTTTAAGTCATCTTCATGCCCTCAGAGTTTGGAGAGCATTATCTGAGCTTTTTCTGGTGTGTTATTAGTGAAGTACTTTTAGCTTCAGTGTTAAATTAATTTCTGAAGTCTGCTAAAATTCAAATTTAGGTTGGAGTAAGATACTGATACGGGGAAAAAAAATCTACAAAGTGATTTACCTTGATAAATCTATTGCCCAAAAAAGAAATAACTCTTGATTTGAAAATGTGACTGATCTGTTTTATTTAGGAGAATTCAGAGAGTCCTCAGTTTTGTCCTTTAGTTTTCTAGGGGCACAGGATTGTCTCTAAACTCTTGCTTTTTGCCTCTGACCTGAGTATTATCCATAAATTGCTGGAGACTGGGTTAAATTGAATATAAAATAAATAATTCTAATATTTAAATGTCAAATTTAAACTGACAGTATGAAGTTAGAAATAGTGGAATACATAAAGTTGAAATAATATTTAGTGCATATAATTTACACTGATCTGACATTCTCTGTTGATTTCAGTGAGGTGTGGGTGTGATGCTGTAACTCCTTTGGAGTGAAAAACCCTAGCCGGTTTACATTAATAATTATTCTGACAGGATTGTCTTAGAAAGCAGAAGTTACTTTGTAGGGAGTTTGTAATCTTACTTGCTTTGGGATTTATTTTTCCTGATCCTTTTCTAGCTTGGGAGAAAGATCCCATTCATTTTGCAGAGGTGCTACCTCTGCAGCCTTACCTCTGCCACTTTGTCCTACAGCCCAGCACCCCTTACAAGCACTAACATCTTCTGTTTGCTTCCAGAGTTAGAAAAAGAACTCAGCAGTTGACAATCTGTACTTTTTTCTGTTATTTTTTATGGGAATCCTGTTAACTTTGGTGTAAGTTTTGCCTTGATGTATGTAATGTGACTAAAACCTCTTGAAAGACATTACTAAAACTGTTTAAAGACCACAAGTGAAAGCCCACATGACTCCTGCTGCTACCATGAGGGAAGTTTAGGTTGTTCTGACACTAGTAGCTTTGATTTCTGTAACTGACTTAGGAAACCAATTGCTTAGAACATTTTTCTTTAAAGGTGGCATATTTAACCTCTGTCCTTTCCTTCACACAATCTTCTCAGATCTTGGATTTAGAATCTCTTTAGTACTTCCAACAGTGTGAGAGAAAGAAAACACTAAATTCAAGATCTTGAGGACTTGTGTGTTTGTAATTATCATATGATTATTTAGACTTTTACAAAGAAAAGAGATATTGTTGAAGTCCGGCATGTGCATGCTTAGTAGAGCAACCTGCACGTCTCTGCACATCACCCCTCAAAAGATGATGTCAGTGTAATTATAGAATTGTCAGAGTTGATGAATAGTTAAGAGAGATGTATTTTAAATGTGAGAATGTCTTGGTAAAAAGATAATTTTCACTTTTTGAATGTATAATGCTGCTTTCCTGTTCCCTCCCTTAAAATGTTGTATGTGCAACTGAAGGCTGTGGCTGTAATGCAGCATGTGCACCTGTGTGTCTCTGGTCCTTGCGCATGTGGCTGTCAATATTCTATCAAGGATTTGCAGTGATATGACTGTATCTCTGTCTGTCCGTCCTCAGTCAGGGCATCCCACCAAACAAAAGGCCGAAAACAGAACAGTATCCCCTGGCCGGTCTCAGAGGTGGCACAGCACCTCCAGATAATTAAGTCAGATGGCTGCCAGCCTTACTTCATTTTACCTTTTCCATCATGCTGGGTTGAGGGTTCACTTTAAACTCTCACCCTCTGGGGCTACCCATCGTAAACAGGCATACTGTTGTGTGTGTAAAAAGAAAAACAATATTAGCCAATGAACTGACAGTCTGATGTCTTAAACTGAAAAGGAAAATTGTTCCAATCAAATGGAATTAAATTCTTCAGCATTTCTTCTGCAGGGGGAGAAATATCCATTTCCACCTTTTGAGTTCAATTCTGAATGAAACATTTATTGATTGATACATTTATTATTATGTGAAATATCTGGTATTTCACAAAGGACAGAATTCCCCATTTTGTCCAGTTTGGTGAGTGTATGGAATCTCACCTGCTGGCATCCGCCTGCTGCTGGCAGGACAGGAACAGCAGACTAGAGAATCACCTGATTTCCTATAGATTGAAGAAGAGCAGCCACCTTAGTGGCTGACAGCTGAGGTTTAGCTTGTTCATTGGAACTCTGGGCAGTGCTCAGTCCTAGCTCTGGGACTAGAACTATGCTCAGCTCAGCCCTACAAGAAAACCAGCTGCTCTTTGGCTGCAGTCTGGCATCAAACTGGCTCATTCTGGTGTCATGGGAGCTTCAGTTAGCTTCCTTTTGGGGCTCAGTCTGTCAAATATAAAATCTTTCCTCATAAATGGAGTCACTGGAAACAAAGGCAGCAACTCTTCCAACAGCACTTGTCCCATTGGTTGCAATGTTGCATATTTTGATCTGGGACTGAGCATTTATCACGCCATAGCAGCACTTCAGGCTGGCTGTACAGAGAGTTTGGGAAGATTTAGTCTTTGTGAGGAAAGCCTTGAAGATTAAAAGGTGCAAGTACTAAATTTCACTGTGATTAATAACACAGACAGAAAGTACTAAAACCTAAATAATAGAGAACTCAGTATCTGTTCGCCTCACTGTACTTTCTAGACCTTTGTAAGATCCTTCTGAAAACACAAACGGATGAAAAGAAAAAGTGGGAATTCTCTGCACTATGCACGTATGTCCGTGGGCATGCATATATACATGTGTGTTTATATACACTTAGATGTATACATGCATGTAACAACAGAATTTTAGCATGTGTAAGTATCACACAAATACTTAAGGATTTTTTGTGGTATTTTAATACAGTGACAGCTATTTCACCTTTTTTTTTTCCTTTTTCTACATCGTAAGCCAACCCAAAAGTGACATCCATTAGCACAGCCATCTTTTTGCTGTGGCTTGATACTTCTGTTGTCTGCTCTTCTCTGATGAGAAGCTTTGGTGGTGAGATGCCATGAACAGACGTGCACACTCCTCTCTTGGTGGTGCTTCCCTCACTTAACTTCACGCCTCTCTCCTTTCTTCCCCTCCCTTCCCTGTGGAACCTCACTCTTGCATAACCCAGCACGGACTTCACGGAGCGTTTCAACCCCAATGTCCTGAAGGACTCTGCCCTGTCTACCCACAAACCCATTGAGGTGAAGGGCCTTGGCGGCAAGGCTACCATAATTCACGCGCAGTATAACACCCCGATCAGCATGTATTCCCAGGATGCTATCATGGATGCAATTGCAGGCCAGGCACAAGCCCAGGGTGGAGAATTTGCTGGGTAAGGTTATTTCCTTCTGTGGAATGCTCTTTGCATGGTACTTGTAACATCCCTACCTGCATGACACATTTGCTCTTCCTGGACTCTTTCTTTTTTCCTGGGGTATATTGCACGTGAAAAATGTGTGTCGATCCTAGACAGTGTCCAAAAGCACTTCCATGTTTTGACGTTTAAAGGATGGATCACTAGAACATCATAGCATGACTTGTTGTTGGAAGGGACCTTAAAGATCATCTAGTTCCAATCCCCCTACCATGGTCAGGGGTACCTTAATTTAACCTAGCTTTTTTGGTATTCCTCCTAGACCTGGTAAACCCCACAAAAATACATCTAATGCTCTGTATCTCCTATTGGATGGCTTTTCATCCATAATTTATAATAGTCACAATTATATGCATAGCTCAGAAAGGACAGAAAAGGGGGGTGGAATTTTTATTGAGATGTGAAGAATGCAAAATATTTATTTAGCTCTGGCTACTGTTTTATTCTTCAGAATGGAGTGATTTGCTGTACTTTGCCTATCCCCGGTTTACATACAGTACATGTGTTTTACACAGACCATTTGGACTATGGCAAAATCCACTGATCTTTAATAACTCTGCTTTTCCAATGCACATTTCTGGAAACCTTATCTGATTAACTTCTCCAGAATTGTAATAACTTTACTGAAATTACATATGCAATAAATGGAGCCAGGTTTCTCTCTTACTGGGTGCACTTCTACCCTAAAATAGAAATTGCCTTCCTTTGATATAACACCAAAATACAGGTATAGCAACACATTTTAATGTAGTTTCTTTTCCATATGTTAGCTGCAGGCTTTTTCAAAATGATGATGGTTTTGCTTGTACTCCCTTTTGCTGTCCGTTTTTTTTTAAATAATTATTTTTCTTTTCTGCTAACTTTTTGCACCAATATTGTTGTTTATCACAGCTCTCCTTCATGACAGATCACAAGCAATACCTGTCTGGTATTTTGCCATGATTCAGTGAACTCCACAGGTGTTGAGTAGACTCATATTTTCAATTAGTGAAGTACAAAGAAGTTTATTTGTGTTCTTTGTAAGGGTTCACATCCTTCATAGGCATGGATTATAGGAGACATTTTATGATACATTGGCACTTTCTATTAAATGTTGTAGCATTATATGGTGCAAATAGTAATGTTTAAAAAATTTACCTATTTAAATGATCAGATGATTATAAAGTCAATGCTGAATATGTGGACCCTTTTCATTTTATATGCAAAAGTATTTGTATGACAAGTTTTTAATATAAAAGCAGACCAAATTATGTGCTGATTCATTTTGTCTCAATTATCAGCTTATAATTTGGTCTTGGTTCTTAATTAATATTCTTAGTCCTTTTCATTTGTCCACAAGTTTCTGTAGGGTGGTAAGCACACTCAGACTGCACATCTGAAGGGCAGACAGCAGCTGGAAACCATTTACTTATTTTCTCAGTGATGAAGGACAGACAGGCTTAAGATAACAATTCATTTTCTAGTTTGACCATTTGAAATCAGTGATGTTGTAACTTCATGAGATCAGTCGGGCTCTTGTCACTTAGAAATAAGCCACACTTAGTGGATCACCATGGAAAACATAACTGGAAGGACAGGATTTTCATACTCAGACTCCATGCTGAAACTTAAAGGTTGAAAATTTTGAATGCCCTGACTTTATATATTTTCCTACTCTTCGATTTTCTGTTTTAATTGATCTTGCTAAACGAAGAACCAAGAGTTAGGTGGCTGCAGTAAAACCATGTGGACGGTGCATTTTGAGTACATTTCTGTCAAACCCCTTTTAAATTCTATTATGCAGTTTTAGCCAAGTTCAGAAGTTGTATAAAAAAATAATACCGGCACCTTTATCAGGAATAAGATTTGACAGTTGAAGTTGCAGAATCGATAATGTGATTGTACAAACTAAGGTCCTGTGTGTCCTCTACAACAAGTCAACTTGGCTGGCTATTTACCAGTACATGAACTTTCATTTGTTGGTTTGTGGGGTTTTTACCTCTTAGAGCTTCTTTTAAAATAGCTGGAATCAGTCTAATATCTGATGTCAAAGTATTTTGTTGTATGTCCACATCAGGGGTAGAACACTGCTGTGTTCCTAAGTTTTTACTTAATATCTACTGAAATTAAATCTGCACAATGATCCCAGGGAGTGGTTCACATGATAAACCATAGTTTATCATGAACTCCAAAAAAGAAAAGTCCGTTGCTATTTATTCAGAGAGGTTTGACTGTCATTAAAGTTTGTTTTAATGTTAACAATGTGTGACTTAAATGATGATAAGGAAAGGGAAAATAATTTTTCTTGACTTCTACTAGAATACCTAAGGCTCTAGAATAAAAACCTCCAACAGCTCTAACTCATTTGGGAAGAGGGGATTTTTTCAGTAGCATCAATTTAAAGTAATATGCTTAAAGATGCATTATATTTCTGCACATCGACACCCAGATGGAAAGAAATTAAATTACAGAGAGATATAACAGAGGTATTAACATGGTTATGTGCATCTTTAGGCTGTCTGTAAGAATCAGCTGCCACATTTTGGTTTATGAAATGCTCATAATCAGTGATGCGCTCTATTTTACACTTCCATGCTGAGTGGCTCATATGTCCTAGTTACTCATCCACAATATAATTATTTTTTTAGAAAAAGAAAAAGGCCTGCTGAATTAAAGACAGAGTTGGAAATACTCCAATGTATTGCATTAATTTAGTTCAATTTATATGAGCATGTTTTATTCTGCAGGGGAGGTTAATTCGCCAAGCTCCATTTCCTGCCTTAATCATCTACTATAAGGATATTAATATGTCATATTAATGCCACACATTGCTACTGTGAAATTAGTGGTCCAGCCTCCAGCTCAAGTTTTTTAACAATGCTTTAGTTCATGGCATATCTATAGATAAACCTTTGAACTGCTTTTTTGTTCATTGGTGATAATATAAGAAGAAAACATTTGAGCTAAAGGAATTAAACAGAGGAATTTGAACTGTCTGTGTCTGGCACACCACTGCTGCCACAGTGGTCTGTGCTTGAAATCAGCAGCACTGTCTATCCAGTGGTTTATTATCCATTCTAGAGGAGTGTTCAGCTGGGAAATTTTTAAGCTTCCACAAGATTAAGAAGTGTGGGGATATAAAGTTAACGGTTGGCCCACATCAGGCAGTCACTTCTGGTGTTCATACAGGGCCAGGTTCTGGGTGTGAAGCACCCTGAAGCTCCTTGGGGACTTGAAAACAGGGCCACCTTTTGGGGAAATTTAACGTGACAGAACTTTCAGTGTAGCCAAGGGTCAGAAGCAGCAGCAGAACAGTCCTGAGGGTGTTGCTGTGACTTACTGTTGGTATTACAGAGAATCTCTTCTCCATGCAAAGACTATTGCTGCAGAAGGCAGAACTCACAACTGCACTTTCCTGCCTCAGCAAGCCCTTCAGCCGTGTGTGATGGGCTAGAAGAGGAGAGCTACTGCTCTCTCTCCCCTCTTCCACCTAAAGAAGGCTATGGCACCACTTTGGCCATTGCTGCACACAGGAGCAGCACTAATGGAAGCCACTGATGGCACAGCCTTTCCAAAATAAACAAGTCTGCATTCTGCCTTCTGTACCTGCGAGCGTTTGGATATTGTAAGGCTTGTGGTCTAGGAAACATGAGCTAAAAAAGGAGCTGGAAAATGCTGCTTCCTCCTACAGGCCATCTTTCACACTGAAGGACTTTTTTACATAACTCTGTATTTCATGGCAGAGCTTAAACTGAAGAGTCAAGTTTTTCTCTAAATTCACCTTTCTAAGCTGTGTTCTACCCCACAGCTGATTGTGCTGAAACACACAAAAAAACTTAGCTGGGGTTTGTACTTTGGTGGCTCCTCAAGGAAGTGAGAAGTTTGCGTATATGGGGGTTATGTAGAACATAAATACAAGCTATTATGTGTAAATCCATCAAACCAGTGTATATTACACAATGCTGAAGAAGAGGAGTGTGCCAGCTGGGAAATACTGATAATTAAAGCTACCTGGTAACATTTTTCATCCCACTGTACGTAGGATGTCAGACATACTTCCTGGCTTTTTCGAATCACAGACCTGAATTCTCTGTAGATTTTCTCTGCACACTGGCATCTTAGGGAGCACTAACTTCAAGCCTGAACCAAGGAAGCAACTGTTGGACCAAATTGTCCTTAACTTTTAACAGAACTGTTTCTCAGTTTTCATGAAGTTGAGCTTGCTGCTTGCAAAGCTCTTTATGGAATAGCATAAAGCTGTTACAATAAATCACTTGCTTCAAAAATAGACCTTGTATTTACAGCAGCCATGGAGCCAAGTTGCTCCAAGCACACATCATCCCCTCGGTGTATATTTCTGCAGCTCTGTTAATAGTTAATTTTAATTCTGCTATGCAGAAGTTATTTTCACTGAGAAAAAAAAAAAGCTATTAAGTTACTAAGCCTGTTTCTAGCCTGCATCATAAATCAAAGAGAGGTTGTCTCACTTGTGCTACAGACCCATGTAGCTTTGATTTTAGGTGTGCACCATTGGATATATCACTTTGCAAGATGATTAAGCATGTTGTAAGACCCTGAGATACATTCTGTCATTAAAGATTTCAGATACTACTTATATATGCAAGTGTGGAGTGCAAGTCTAGACTTCCTGTGCTTCATATGTTTAGTAGACATGAATCCAGACTGGCACATGAAAGTTTAATTCAGTTTGAAAAGAACCATCTCTAGAAAAAGCTATAAAAGCCTACCGTGTTATTTTTATAATGAAATACGGCTTTATTTCTAATTACAACCTTAAGGTACACTGGTACACTGGCCCAACGCTGTAATTTAAAGAAAACATAAAGTAGTATCAACATGAAGTCATTTTTAGAAGAAATGGAAATAATACAGAACAAAAAAGGGTTTTTATTTAGAAAAATAAATGTTTTTGCCTGGCCTACTCTCCTCTATCACTACATATTATTCTAACTACTGTACACTTATGTGCCTGCATTGGCTGAGGAACCATGAGCAGGTATTTCCAAGCAGATTTGAATGATAAGGCCCTTTCAGAGACAGAATGAGCCATAGCATAAAATTGATCTATGTATCTTTTTAAGAAGTGATCATTCTAAAGCCCTGTTGGGGATGGCTGGGTGAGAAACTGAGGCCAGAGAGCTGCTTCCAACATTTCCCTTTCTGAATTGCAGTGCCCTCCCTATAAAGGATCCTCACGTAGACAGTGCCTCTCCTGTGTATCAGGCTGTGCTTAAAACTCAGAACAAGCCTGAGGATGAGAGCGAGGACTGGAGCCGTCGCTCTGCCAACCTGCAGTCCAAGTCCTTCCGCATCCTTGCGCAGATGACTGGAACCGAGTACAGTAAGTTGAATGACAAAACATCTCCCTCATCCTGATTTTAGATTCAGGTCTTTCCTCACTGCCCTGGTGTTGGCCACTGATACTCGGGGAAGACCCACGTCCAGGTTCGTGTAAATGTCAGCAAGGGTGAAGATCCTGCATGTAACTTGAGGGAACTCAAGTATCAAAGTGAACAATCTCACCTTATGCTTTATGAAGCAAATTCTTTTATCTGCCAGGGCTCTCACCATAGAAGTGTAACAGATTGTACATTAAACGAGCATTTGGGACCCCATAGTTATTCCTACTTACAAATCGAGGCTCTGCAGTGCAATCTTTGGGATTCCTGCAACCTAGACGTACAGAGCTGTCCATTCTTCAGACAAAAATGATAAACAAGTCACATCTCCTGTAACAGTCTTTTACAGAAGTGACTTCTGGGGTTCAAAAAAAATCATAAATCACCATTTGTATGGAATCTAAGGCTCTATCAGCCCTGTTATCTTAACCTAGATCTGATATGAACGTCACAGAGCTTTAACTTTGTTGCTTGTTGCCTATGGAATTGTTTTTATGGCTACCTGGTACTAAGCTCGCAGGTGGTTTCTGATGTAGAGAGAAGGAGGGTCAGGGCCTTTTCCCACATCAGGGGAAATATTTAGTATTTCCTTCCCCCATTAATGTGCTGCTGCTGTCTCTCCTGCTTTGTACAAAACAGCAGGACCTCTCTGTAGAATCATTGCCTAGAGCTGTGAAACTCTGGTAGTAATGAATGGGAAAGTAGTTGTAATAGCTACCTTCCTCCTAACATCCTCCTTCCTGTCCCTAGGGAGTCGCTCCTCTTCATGATGTTCTTACAAATTCCACTGCTGCAAAGTCAGTGCAAATGCACCTTTAGTTAGGCTTTTGATAAGTTTCTAAAGAACTGAAAATAGCATAAAGCCAATTCCTTTCTTTCTGTTTTTTAACTGAAACATTTTTTCTACAGTGCAAGATCCAGACGAAGAAGCCCTGAGGAGGTCAAGGTAGGCAGCTCCCTGTGAAAAACACAGCCTTCTCCTTCCTGATAACTCAATAATGTTTTACAATGGCATTAATATGAACTTCCTTTATTATATTTTTGTCCTAAAATATTCTAACACATTTACTTAAAAATTGCTAAAATTAAAATGCTGTCAATGAGAGGCATTTGAATGAGAAGGATAACAAATCAGCATGTTTTTAGGAAAAACAGTGCAAAATTGCTGAAGTGTGTGTTCAAATCTGAAAGCTCTCTGCTCATGCAACTTTCCTATACTTTACTGGGTGTGTGAATGTGATGAGTTTCAAGCCCTGTGTAACTACTTGAATGTGTAAGTGGATTAAAATATAAAATGTTGTGATAGCACTGAAATTTGTGAGCAATTTATTTGGATGACCCTCTGATTGACATTTGAGTCTCCTTAAATGATAAAGTTGTTTCCTTTCATACCCATAATCATTAGCTTATGTTTTGTTTGGAATAAATATGACCTAAATTTGTAGAATATGGAAGCACAGGACTGCTTTTGCTAATGTCTAAATGTATTTGTTTCATATGATGTATCAAAAACATTGAAAAAGTGGATATGTTCAGAGATATAATATGGAGTTAAAGATTTATTATCATCCTGCATAGCCAGGAAATAGATGTATTAAAGATTCTTATGTTGAGCTTAAAAACTGCAGTTGAATCAGGAGCATTCTGCATGCAATCCTTAGTTTCTGTTTGCATAGTTCAAATCCCTGTTTCACTTTAGCTGCTCTAAGCCGCCGGCTGGGTTTGTCACGTGTTTGGTACTCAATCCACCTCTTCTTTTTCTGTTTTATATTTTACTGCCCTATGGGTTCTTTAAAGGTTCTGAGCTTTTGATCACAGTGCAGGTTACAAATGTTGAATCAGTGAGAAAGAGATCTGCTGTCTTCCCTGTGAGAATACAAGAATGCTTTCAGTTGGTGTTTGCTATAAACCCTGTGCTGCAGTTCGCCCAAGTCCATGGCTGGGTGCCCGAACATCCGGCTTGACATTATAGCCCTCAGGGATTTATTTCTTCCCTCAAATGTGCAACCCTAATTCTCATTACATGCATTGTGCATTATCTGTTTTGATGTAATAGCACACATCCAAATCCTTATTATGGTGGGATTTAAAGCATTGTGCTAAACTTAACAGTGCCCCATTCATATCTGAGAGTAATATGTGGTTTGAAAGAAATAATCTCTCTAGGTGTAATCTGTGGCTTTGGAAAATACAAAATAGAGGAAACTTTACATGGTATGAGATATGTTGACAATAATTATCTGATAACACATCAACAAATGTAAATTGCACATTCTATCCAGTGTAACTCCAAGTACATGACTGTATGCACTGTGCTTTGCACATTTTCTGCAGTCTTTAGGTATCACTGTGTCATCCTTTTCTTGCCCAAGGACGCTTCTGGTTATGTTCAGGCACAGCTGAACAGGTTTAGGTGTGCATTGATAGTAGAGGCATAAGGGAGCATATATAGGTGGTTACACAGGGACGGTGTAACTGGTGTAAGCTCTGGTGCAAGGAATGAAGTGGGGTCTCCTTCCTACCCCACTGACAGTGCTGGCACCATCTGAGTGCTTGATACCCACCTCAAACACTGGACACACTCCACTGGGGAGTGGCAGCAGGGCCCTGGCTGTGCAGGCATCCATCGTTGTGGCCTCAGGCAGGCTGTGAGCACTCTCTCTCTGGTTCTTTCTCTTGTCTCCTTGTGGCAGCTCCTCAGTGTAGCCAGCGGGAATTGCATGGAATGGCGATCAGGTTTCTTCCAAACACTTGCGGGGGGGGGGGGGGGGGG
>WAAE01019715.1:69373-120607 GCA_013400495.1 Nicator chloris | reverse complement strand
GGGGGGGGAGGAAAGATGTAGCTTATTTTGGGCAGAACTGTTTTACATAAAAATAGTCACTTTTAGAATGCTGCTTCCAACTTCATGACATAGGTTCAAAAAAACCCATAAACTTGGGAATTTTCAGGTGGCAGAATGTTCTTTTCAATTAATATTAACGAGTGTGTTGCATGACTGTCCTTTGCTCATGCTACTGCTGTTTTGAAGGCACACGTAAAAGTATAACTTGCTATGAAGACTTTTCATTGCTGCTGTGATGATTGTTGCGGAATATTTTCTGGAGAGATGGGATCCATCAGATGTTTCTGAATACCTTTTCCTTGAATGGAGAGGTAATATCTTGAAAGCAGTAAGGGAGTTCTTAAATTACATGTCAGACCCACTGGAGCTAGTATATTCTGGTGTAGCTGTAAAAAAATACCATCAGGAAGTTTCAGCTAGGAATACTTTGTATCTCTTAATTACCTACAAGCATAAAAAATAGTTTGAGAATTCATACATGAAGACTCCTTTAAAACTGTTACTTGTATGGCACTTTTATTAAGCACAAAAGATTTACAAATATCAACGAATTTGTTGGCATTTACTCTGTTTATTGTTTTGTGCTTTCCTCAGCCTGAGGAGTAAAACCAGCCCAGTCTGCTCCTTTCTCTTTGGCTGGTTTCACTCTCAAGTTCCACTGCATTAACACAATTAATTGTCTTGTGTTTTGAGTGTAAATAATGAGGGAAAAATGACCTTGTTTGCAATGACTGCAAAAAGTTTTGCAAATAACGAGAACATTCTATTTTTCAATCTGTTTGATATACTTCTCCTTGACTGTGCTATCATCTCACATCCTCCTTCTTCCCCTTTTTATGTACAAAAGCTGAATTTAAACTATAGAGCATCTGGAAAAGATTAAATCCTGAGAGGTGCTGAACATGAGCACCCCAGTCCACAGTCAAGGGTAGCAGGAGATGGCCAATACTTCACAGGGCTCAGCTTTGAAAATCCCCTGTTGTTCTGCTTTGTGACACAAATGACCAGAAATATCTAAGTAAATGTCAACACTAATACTCACTAATTCTGAGGAAGCTACAGAAAAGTACTGCTGAAACCTGGGGTTGGTGGTCCTTGCACGAAGGACAGCAGGTCACATGTGCTGACCTAGGTGTTACAGAACGGAAAATATTTGCATTCGTTTTGCACTTATATGAGTTAATTTTCACTGAGTCCTCAGTTGTGTGAGGAAGGGAAAAGCCAAGAGAAACTGCTGGGAGGAAAACAATGGGGTTACATTGCATTTCTAGCAAAAGCAGCCCTGTAATACCAAGCACAAGTCAAAGAATAAGAAGTTATATCAAGTTACTTCTCAGAAATAAACCACTGCAAAACCTTTCACTCATGGTCCAAAAAAGCATCACCAGCCTTCGCTATGCTGATTTGAACACTGAGGAAAAAAATCCAAATAAATTGCCATTTCCCTAGTTGTAAGGCAGGGGAGTGGTAGCCATGGTCCCTAACCCCTTTCTTTCTCCCTCCTTTCTTTCTTCTGTGTATGTGTGTCTCTCTCTGTCTCTCTCTTTCCTCATGCCACAGGGAGAGGTTTGAAACGGAACGTAACAGCCCACGCTTTGCCAAACTGCGCAATTGGCATCACGGCCTGTCCGCGCAGCTCCTTAACGTTAAAAGCTAAACGTCCCCAGTGAGAGGGCAAGCCCGAGAGCCACAGTAACACAAGCACTGCTGGCCTGAGTTAGAGCCTGAGCGTGCCACTCGGGCAAAGATGCACTGCTAGGCAGTAGGTTCCTGCTGTTAGCCAGTCACTGTCACCAAAGGGGAAATCGTGATCCAACCCAGGTCTTGTTCTTCATGATAAAGTAGTTTAGCTTTTTTTTGTTTCCTTTATTATCTCAAACTTCAATATACAGCAAAACATCACTACTGTAGTCTCTTGACTTTAACTCTAGAAGAAAATGAGAGGGAAGTTATTGCCAGTATTTCTTTAGGAGGAAAAAGAATGAGATTTTCACAGAGTTTTACTGATGTAAAGATAATGAAGTAGGAGAAAGAAAGTTGCAAAGGAAAACTGATTGGCCTAGACTTTGCTACATGTATAACACGCTTAGTTTGCATAGTTGAATGATGCTGTTTGAAATAAGATACTAGCAATGTGAAGTTATGTTTTAATATATTATACTGGCAGAAGTCATTTACTGAAACCATTGCTGTAGGTTTTGTGTTGGAAACTTTAATTTATCATTATATAAAAGAGAGATAGCTGGGGTTGCTCAGGATCTGCAAGGAAATTATGTTTTGCTAGAGGTGATTTAGGAGTGAGAAGAATATATCATACTGCTGGTGCACTGAAGCTTTTAAAAGCATTTGTAAGTTTTAAGGAATATGTTGCCCATTCTGTATTGCTCTTGCTTTGACTCACATTTTTTTTCTGTATATAGCAGCATGCTTTATCTGAAATAAAAGGTTTTAAAACTAAAATAATTATATGCCTGTTTTACACAGTACTTTATTCTGCTTTAAAACAATAACTGCTTCAACTGATTATTGAAAGAAGTTGAACTTTTCTTCCCCAAATACAAAATTTGGTCAAGAAGCTTTCTATTATTAGCTGTAATTATTATTGACCTTTAAGTTGCCTGAATTGGAATAAACCTGACAAAGCAGTTGAGTTAGGTACCTTTACCTGGTAGCAGTAATTCCAATCAAAGGGATTAGTGTATGAGATCAGATTGAAACTATTACACTTTCTGCTGCTTCCAAATTTGTCTCAGCAGTCCATACAGAACTAAGTTCATTCAAACTCCCTTTTTCTTCTGTGTTATAGAAATAAAGAAAAGCTACTGTTCATGGAGAATTTTGCCTGAATCAGCCAAATACTGAAGTGTTTAAAGGGTTATCATATATACATAAAACAACTAATTCTTCAGTAATACTTGAGAGTACATAAGCACTAATTCCTTTTAAAATGAATTTCACTTTTCATAGCTAAATACCAGAGCACTTCAGGACATGCTGCTTCATTCACAACATGCATTTATATTTTCCTTATGGGAACACAAACAGATTCTGATCACACCATCTTATTAAGTACCTGTGGTAAATCAGTATCGCTGCATGAAATAAGAGCAACATTTTAACTTGTCCTGATTGTTGCCAGGAGCAACCTTTGGTGAACCAAAGTGGTGGTGATTTTTGTTTATGTGTAGGAAATTTTGATCGAATTTAAAATAATAATAGTCAATTAAGATTTTTTCATAAACATAAAACATACCTAAGTTAAAAAAATCTTCCAGTTCTAATTTTCAACCAAGTTAGACGTTTTTATGAATAAGTAGTAATACAGTCTCTTCATAGTAATAACAATTGTGTATCCTTAATGTTTTATAAATATAGTGCTACTTGTTTCCAAGAGTCCTAGTGCATGTGTTGGAATGAAAATGTCTAGATTATATCTCAATGTTTACACCTGATGTTATTTTGAAAGGTACTTTCTAATAATAATTTTATCATATATTAAATTAATGGAGATGTAATTAAGGAATCCCTTCCCCTTAGCTCTGCTTCAGTGATTTTAATGACATAAATTCAGTGCATATAAACCATGAAATCATATAGGTCAATAGTTCTAATCCTTTTTTCTATGGGATACAAAGTGGAATCTGACACTCTCCAAGCTTGTAGAATGTCAATTCTTTATGCAGTTACAGGGGGCAAAAAAAATTAGGAAAAAATCTTGACTATCTGGTAGCTTTTAGAACTTCTGCAATGTTAAAGACCTTTTGTGAAGGTGCCTTCATCCTTACAGCAAGATTTTTACTTCAACCTACTTCAACTGCTTAGTCCTGTCCCTTTTAAAAAAATCTCACAAGTGACAGATTTTGTATCAAAACTGCCAATCAAGTATTTCTATGTCATTTCTTTTTTATATTTAGACTAGTAATTCTTCAACTCTTACTCCTCAAAAATCTTCCTCTATGTTGTCATGGCGATCTTCAAGTCCAGAAAATTAGTGTTATGGATCTTTTTTGTATAACTCTGAAGAGGCCTTGTTTTTGCTTCCCAAGGAGGAGACAGACTTTGTAAGGCAGAGAAATGGGCCTGGATTTTTCACTCTTCTGCATATCATTGCTAGTGACAGTAACAAACTTGGACCTGTTAAAAAAGCATTAAAGCTTTGAAAAAAAGAGTAGCTTTGTTTTAGCAAAAGGGCAAGTCTGGCCTATGGTATTTTAGTATGTTCAGGCTTATCTCACTGTATGTGGCTTCTGAGTGACCAACCCCATCTTGCAGTGTTTGCTGAGTACTTGCAGAAGTCTGCTGTTTCACACAGGAAAATCAGTCACAATTAATGGCACTGAGGCTTAAAATAGGTTCCTGATTGAAGACTCCATGAGTCATGTAATTCTTTAGACCAGCACTGATGATAGGCAGGTGTGTCTGTCCCATGCTGAATATGTTTTGACCTGTGACTGCTCTGCTGAGCAGAGGACAATGGTTGGTGACAATACTGTCTTCTAAATAACCTCCATGCCCAAAATAAAGTAAAACACAGATGTGGCTAGTCATACGCTCCCCCTGCCCTTCCCAATATTGCCAGTAAAGCATAGTGTTATAAGCATTTAATGAAGACGCAGCAAAGCTGATGCCAGTAGGAAATCAAAACCAAAAGGCCTTCCAGGTAAATCTGCTTGTCTGGTTATGGCACAGGGACATGCTCCTTTTCTGCTGTGGTACAAAGCTGTTTGATGTAAACTAACCTGTTTCCTGAGTCCTGCTGCCCTGCCTTCTGCTCAGACAGCCCCCCTGACCTCCTGCAGTGCTCAGTTGGCAGCAGAGGCGCTGACTGCATGCAGTGTGTGCTGATGGGACGTGGCTGCAGTGTGGCTTTAGGAGAGCGAGTGTGGCAGCTTGACCTCTCTCCCTTTCATGCATGACAGAACAAAAGGAGAAAGGTTCTGTGGCTCCTTCCCTTGCCTCCCTCTCCTCATGCCTGCCTGCACAGGAAGAACAGCATGTTTTTGCTACGTAATACAGAGGTCACTTCATTGCTGTTTCTCCCTCATTATGCACAACTGGGAGGAGTCTATCTTCCATAGACAGGAACAAGTATTTTTGGGACTACTTTATCATGTTTGAAAAGTCCAACTCTTACGCATTACAGAGCTTTCTGAAGCCTTCCTCAGGGGTGGAAGTGGTGACACCAATTTTTCACTTGTGCAGTCCAGTTCCCACAGGAGCTAAGTTGATTTTTTGGCTTCTTTAGCTGTGTCTACCATGAGCTTCAGTGACTGTGATTACCATTATATGTATCAGAAACGTGTATGGATCCTTACACAAATGCGAGTTTGCAAAGTTAAAATCCAGAATTTTGGTTTGGTGCATGGTATTACCAGATAATTACTTTCTTTAATCAGTTTGCCTTTAGTCAACAGCTTTCTGCAGGGTAATGAAAATTAATTGACTAAAACTCAAGTACAATAACATCCTTGTTCTATGGCTGCTAATCAAAGCCATCTGACACCACCAAGACAAACCAAGGCATCTTGGTATCCTTCCTTGGTTGGCCAGAATTTCCAATGATTAACCTTGCTGACCTGCCCAATTGCCATAAACCTCCTATCTGCTACACAAATTACCAGAATTGCTACTTTTGAAAGACATGCCCTATCTTTCCACAGCAGCCTGTGAAATAAAGCAGATCTCTCTAGGTAGATTTCCTTCTTAAGGAATATAATAAAAAATAATGAGCACATCCATTTAATATCTTCTAATGTCCACTTACCTTTTAACACCTGAAGAGTGACAAAATGTAGGAACAGTGAAATAACTCAATTGTCTCCATGGAATTCTGAGTGAAATCAGAAGAGAAAATGACTCAAATAGAAAGTCTTTCTTCCTCAAAATACTCTTGGAAGTTCTATGTGAAAAAAAAATTATATAGAGATCATAAATACAGTGTTCCCAAGTCAGTTCCCTTTAGAATAAATTGGTCAAAGATAGTGTAAGGTACAATGTGTCCACTTGAATGTACTCACTTAAAATTGAGCTAGTGAAGCCTCCAAATGCAATTAGAAAATGCCATGAAACTTTTCTCAAAACAGTTCATAGAGAAAGTAATGCATAAGCTAACAGAGCCTGTTAAAGCTGAAATTAAACTTCGGGTGTGGATGTGCTGACCGATATGTAGTGTCTTATCTTTCCCACGTCAGTCTCCTGCACGTTCCTGTCCACCGTGTAATTTTTGCATGCTCAGAAATGAACATTAACTTACATTTCTACTGTGAAACCTTCAGCTGATGCAGGTGGCTAACCAAGACATCAGTGCTGCCTTTCTCTCTGACTCCTCAATCCAACAAGGGAAAATCAGTTCTAACACGCAGCAGGTTTTCCAACAAGCATTGTAACTCAGAAGCGCTCAGTTGGGGTCTGCGGATCATCAGCCTGGCTCACAGCTTTGCTTAGGGTGAGCTGGAGCACAGCACTGGCACTGCTTCCTTTTATTCTGCTTCTAAATTGCATTAATGTCAGCAAAATTACCCTAAATACTAATAACTTCCTAATAGTTCATTTCCATGTAAGCATTTGTTGTAGCTGACCCAGAATGTTATATGATTACAAATGAGAGAGAGGGAAGGTAAAAAAATCCTTAAGAGAGCTTATAAAATAGAATTTAATCCACATTCTGAAAGAGTGACAACAGTTTTAATTCATACCACTTAGTTATTTGATTCAGGAACTGAACAGCACAGACACATTGCTGGGTTTCAGGGGCAGCTTCAAACTTAGCTTAATGTCATGTGGAGAATGTATGAATTTTCTTATCACCAATGTGCACAAATTAAAAAGTTGGTCTAAAAACCTACCCCATGAAAGTCAAACCTCTAAGTTCTTGTTCTTTCCTCAGCTTTCCTGGAGGAAAGTGAAGTCACGATGAGAAAGAACCCTTCAGTGAGAGGGGAATGATTTCCTGGCGTACAAAACCCAGACTTGTTGTGCATTGGTTTTGTCTGTAGCGGTCACAAACACAGACTGCGAGTTTGGATCCTGTGCCCAGGTGCCTGGTGGCAGATCCCTGCACTTCACAGTGAGGCTACAGAAAGCTATAGGGAAACATTCAGTTAAATCAAATTTCACACTTAAGGCCAAGATAGGGAATAATTATCTGAATTAAATCCCACCTCCAATTGCTACACATGCTCAGAATTTTCCGGTCTTTGTTCTTGTTAAAATGATGTATTTAGCAGTAAGATAAAATATAAAATTGGAGTTCATATGCTAAATATCACATTGTAAACCTTGGGCAAGGGTTACCTTACCTTTCCCCAATGCTGATGGTGCTGTATGTCCAGCTGCATTTATTCTGTGACTGTTAAATTTAACAGCAACTCTATAGGTGCCACTAAAATGCATTCTTAGGAGGGCCTGGCTTGGATTTTAGTGAGCTACTTTGATGGAGTTCCATACCTCGTGTTGAGAAGGAGCTGCTGGTTGTTTTCCACTGAATCCATGATAATACTTTTCCTCTTCTGTGGCACTATCTGCACAAACCAGCATACCCCTGTGAGAAAAGCATTTCCCTGTTTTGGAAAGCAGACATAGTAGGATATATTGCAATTGTTTTGGCGTGGGCTGCTCACATTCTTAACTACAGTGGCTGAAAAAGAGAGACTAGCTCTTCTACCCCTTTTTGTGATCCCAAGCTGAAGTGTTAACTAAACCAGCATGATAGTCATCTTCTGTCCTCTCCAGTTAACTGCCTGTCATTTCTTTGTTTGTCTTCTGGTGTCTTTGTTAAAATAACAGAAATATAGCATGAAGGCAAAAAAGGCAAGCAACCTCCACAGTCATCTGACCATGGAGAATGTCTCAGCTGCAAATACAGAAAGGTAGAAATAGCCTCATTGGATCAGAACAGCAGTTAATCTAGCTCAGTGTCCAGTTTCCAACAGTGTCAGTGTCTCATGCCTTCAAGACAAAAAATGTTTGGAAGGCAATTAGAAAATAGCTCTCACACAACTTTACTCCCAGACACCCTATAAGAATTTCTTTAAAATTACTTTGTTAGTTCTAGTTCTTAAAAGGAAATTGTATTTGTAGGCAAATATGCTTATATAAATACAAGTACATGCTAGGATGAAAGTTATTGTAAGTATTAATCCTGCAAATCCACACCATACTACTAGAAAAACAGAATTTTTAATTTCAATAAATTTAGACCCTAATAATCTGTAGGTCTGTTTCCCCTTTGAGAAAAGACTATTGTATATATCTGTCAGACTTGGTAGAAGAGTACTGGATTCTCAATGCAGTAAAATACTGATAAACTGAATGGATATGTTTATGAAAAAAATCTGTAATACCTTATTAAAGAGGGTGAACTGATATTTTAAATACTCAGCTGGGATTTGGGAGAGTTTATTTCAGTTCTGTACACTGCTGTGGGCTTTCTTTTAGACCATGAACAAAGCTATTAAGTTTTAGTCTCTCATTTGTAAAATTAGAAAAATAGTCTTGCTCTGAGAGTCCAGAGAAAAAAACTCAATTAAAATATTCACTTTTTGCTTCAGTACTGAAAGAGTAGTTGAAGGACCATGTGGTCCCTGGGGGCACCTCATGTTTCTTATGTCACCAGGTCTTCATTACACATCATATGATTCTGTCTCCAAGTTTTAGTGGAATAGAGCAGAGCTTTTCAAGAGAGAGTCTGGATCCCTTAGTATCTAAGAGGAAGGCAGATGGAAGGCACCATCCTCCTAGGTCCAGAGACCACATTTCAGCTTGCCTGCTACATGGACATGTTTGGGAATCTTTTGCATTTGGTTCCCAAAAATAAAGTAGAATGGGAAAGCATTCCAATATGCAGTACATACAGTTCAGATTTAACATACTCATTTATTGAAAACTCTCTGAAGATTCTCCAGGCTGTTTTTAGGGTCCAATAGCACGCACAAGCTTGGCTTGCAAATTAATTTTGCCTTCTGTTACTCAAACTATTGTAATTCTTGTTGGTGTGTGGGAGAGAAAGACTCTGTTTCTATAATTTTACTCTACCTTTAGCACCATATCATGTAGCCTATTTTATGAGAAGAAAACATTTTGTAATTTCCACTGTATAATATACTGTGTGATTTGGAAGACAGTATATTGCATAAATAAGTCTTGTTTGAAATACAGGTCCAACATCTAATGAAATCTGTGGGAGTTGCACTGTTCTCTCAGAACAGCCATTGACTGAGGCCCTTCTATCAAAAGCCATTTCAGTGGGGACTAAAAACAACTGCAGACAAAAAAAAAAAACCCACAGTAATTTTAAATCTCTCCCAGATAGCTCAAAACTATTATCCATTACTGTCAGTTATTGCAGCAGCCTGTGTAGACAGAGATACAAACAGCTCATAATATGCTGAGCCAAATTCTTTCATCTTGTGAAGGTATTGACTTTACTGAGCCTGCCTGAGGGATGCATTTGGCTCAAAAGTGAAGTTATTTCTGCAGCTGGTTAGCAAAAAATGTTTTGATTGTAAAGGCCAGAAATCCAATAGTTGGTTCCTTAAAATGCAAATATTGCCATTCAGAGGCACATCTGATCTTGAGCCTTTCTTCTTGATAGCCAAATGGGAATTACTCCTATTGACTGGGAAGAGAAATAGTTCCTGGAAGCAAAACCATGAAGAAGTGTTATGTGCCTTTGAACTCCTTGTTTCCCTTTACTCTCTGCCTTTTCCTTTGTTTTATTCTGTGGAAGTATTTTTACTATATTTGTCTCTCTCTTTGTAACGTTCACAACTCCCCTGCCATCGTCACTCAACGTTATCCAATATTGTACACTTGGGGAAAAAGCTTTTGTGAAATCCCAACCTCAAAGTGACCTTGAGTTGAGTGACTTTTTTTTGTTGTTGTTGTTTTTAAAATTTTTTTTTTTTGCCTTGTTCAGTGTAGCCACAGCTATTGGAGCAGAAAAGTTAGGATCAGATTAATTGTAACAACAGAGGCGTAGCACTGCTTCAGCCTGACCCCAACTGCCTGCCTTTTGGTCTTGACTGTAATTTCTCTGAGAGCATTTGGCAACACTGGAGAAAAATAATGCTGTATTTTGTTGCCAGGCCCTGACTGTGTTCTTTAACATTGTTGCATGATTATGGCTCCTGGTAAATTAACACGTGCCACACCTGCACAGTCTCTAATCCGTGCTCCTGCACCTTGTTTCATAGCTGGCCTTGCAGTGAACTCACAGCGTGGTTACCATAAAGACAGTGTTTGGTTTCTCATTGCTTCAGAGTGGTGGTGAGCCATCGACCTCATTGGGGGATTTCTGTTCAAGGCAGGCTCTTCAGACCACAGGAACATCTTATTCAGACAGACACATCTGAGGGGCATTTCAGGTCAACTTTTGGGTTTCAAAATTTGGCTTCAATTCGTGTAGTTTAGGGCTGCATTTTAGTTAGAGGTTTTAAAATTTTGTAGAGAACGCCTATGCTCAAGCCTTTGCTGATCTTAACTGAACTGGTTTTTTGTAATTTTATTGGAACTGAACTAAGTAAAGAATATGTGACTGTACATATATATGTAAATGTATAAGTACATAAACAAAACACTGATAATAATGTGGAAAATATTAAGGATAGCTTTCCAAACATAATGTAAGTTAATGATTGGAGCCCAGCAAATCCATATAAAGTGCATGTATTCCTTTTCTGTTTTCAAAGGATGCTTCAGAAAGAAGGTTCAGTTGGATAAATGAGGACATTTGCTTTGTGGTTTGTAATTTTACATCCCACTTAAGAAAAGTGTTCTCATTTGGCATATTTCAGCTTTAAACCTGTTGAGATTTCAGCACAATTCCTTAAATAGGAAGGGATTCAATCACCCATTAAATTGATAAATAGTAAGACTATCTCAATTATTTGACTAACTGAATTTCAAACTTAGGTGTTTAAGAATAATGGAGTCTATTCTTTATGAAAATATTTGTGTCTTAACAACTTACAGATAAACAATTGCTTGCATTTAAACTGATCAGTTATTTTTTAAGTGTGTATGTGTATTTACAGAATAACAGCCCAGTTCTCGATCAGTGAAACTGAGGCTGACTTAATCCTCACCTCAACAGAGAAATGATTTCCAGTTGAAGGAATTGTTTCTAATCCAATTGAGATTGAGAAAACTAGTATTTGGATAAGGCAGAGAATTTTTAAGTGATTCCAGGCATAAGAAGTCCTTTTTGTGTATGTCTTTGTTAACCATTTAACCTCTTATCACTTCAAAATACTGGGTCCATGAGGACTGCCCAACTCAGATTGTTTTTACTGCTTGGATTTGGCATCCAAGTATGTTCTGCTGGAATATTATTGAATTCTTTTTTGAAAGGGAACTTACTAAAGTCAAAACTATTCCTGAAATAGTGTAGACACATACAATGTCTTTGTAACTGTTAATTTTCCCTTTACTTTATTATTGAAACAACGCTGTTTACATGTTTACAACTGATAAGAAGCATACAGCAAACTTGTACATCTGGTGATTTCACCTGGAAAGTTGAAGAGGTTTCTCACAGCTATATTTATGAGCAACCACTCTAGGATGCTTTTTGCAACCAAACAACTCTTCCCCAACCCATGTTCTTTTTCCCTGGTTGTTTTGGGTGGGGGTTTTTTGCCATCGCTGGCAGTTGCATTTATTTCATACTGTGTCCCCTCCTTTCACAGAGACAAGGAAAACGTTGCAGCAGCATCAGAAAACAGGTAATGTTTGCTGTGTTTGATTTCGTTGCTGTTCAGAGTGTATCTCCACTTTCACCATATTGTTCTTACCTCAAAAACATGAGATTTGTACACTGTTTGAGCAGATGATGAAAGTAGAGCGGGTTCATTAGGCATTTCTTTCTTGTGCACTGTGATGTGGAACAGGTGGGGATCGTGTTTCTCAGAACTTATAAACCTGAAAAATATGAAGTTTTAAATCAAATATTCTTGAAATGGAATAGTCAGTTTGTGATGGAGTTTTAAGAACAGTTTCCATTTTAGACTTTGTCTAGACTGTTCAAGATGTTTTTAACAATCTAAAGAACATTATCTTTTAAAGAACATTTGTGTGTCAGATCTTGACTGATATTCAGCGGGTTATGAGGTTCAAAACAGTCCCTGTGTAAGTTCTGTCATGTCAAGTTGTTTTCTCCCAAAGGATCTCAGAACATTTTGCAGTTAAGTATAGAAATACATTGTTTTCTATTAGTTCATTTATTAAACCCCCAAATACTGATACACAGGTATTTCTTGAGTGAATCTGACCAGTTGTTTCATGGAGCAAAGAAAGGCCTCTTACTGGTTAGTCATTAAAAGAATTTATGCTACTGCTTTTCTCTTTGCTGTTGATTCCTACCTCAGTGATATGCAACCACTTCTTATTTTTTGTGGTTTTTTAAGACTGCTTATGATTGAACAAAGGTTGCATAGAGTTAATATTTGAGTGCAAGCATTATTTGTTAATAATGACACAAGCAATGGCAACTGGCACTTGAACAGTTAGCAAAATTGATTATTCTTTTCAAATTAATGATAAAAAAGAAGGAAATAAACCCCTTGATTCCTGAATATAAATTAAAACGTAAAGAACAAGCAACACGTTAGAATTTCACCAGCAGTTTCATTTGTGTAAAAAACATCTATAGGACTATGCAGCTGCTTCACTGAAATCTCCTTTTTTTTTTAACTATTATTTTATTTTGCCAGGAACAATTTCTGATATATGACTGGTGTTATTGTCCTCCTATGCCTTAGTCTTGTGTGATTTGTCATACCACAGCCTTTCTCCACCTCCATTACCATCACAGCTCTGCTTATTTTGATATTCATAGCACTATGATTTCCAGATTTAACACAAGGTACCTTTTTTAATTTGTCAAGCCTTTCCTGGTCTTAAGCAGTAATTAACCAATGAACTATCAAGATTAGTCATTACTTCATCTGCATTGTCATTATGATCTCCAGCTCCATCTGTGGCTGGAATTCTGTCTCTTCCTCAAACCCTGCTATTACCTAGGAAATGCTTCATTTACAAACACCCTTGTAATCTCTGTTACCCAGGCCTACAGGTACCGCGCGTACGCCCCAGTATGTGACCTCGAGTATTTGGCACCCTCCTAAGTCACCCACCAGGGATGCCAGCACTGCCAATGCTCAGCCAGTGGCCTCCAAGGGGTCTGTGAGGCTTGGAGCGGGTACAAGCCAGGGGGAGGCCGGTTTTGGCCAGAAAGCCCCTCTTGCTTCATCCAGTAACCAAAGGTACACTGTGCCGTGCAACTGCATAACTGACCCGGTTTGGAGCTTTGCAATGGTTTGGTAATAACAGCCTCTAACTCCTGCAGATGGAAATGCCCATTGCCTCAAAGGCAGACGTTCAAGTTCTTCCAATTCCAGCAACTTCTGGTTCGTGTGGGTGTCACATTTTCAGTGGCTCTCCTAGGATCACACCTACAATAGAGAGAAAAGTCATGAAGCATCTTCAGCAGAGAAACAACAGCTGATATTTCTGTATTTTCAGTGGATTCCACAAACGTGCCCATGTTCAAATATAAAATCCTTCCACGGTGCAGCTTTCTCTAAATGCTTTCTCCGGCACTTTTTTCCTACAAATGATGCAATAACAGATATTTTCATATCCATTTTAGTTTTTGTTCTTTTTTTTGATTCTTTGCAAGCGATCTGTTGGAGGATTAGAAAATAAAACCTTCATGCATTACATAAAGGAGACTAAATGCTGTTTTAATCATCCACTCCTTGTTATTTGAATAGAAAGTCTCAGAACTTAGGACTTCACCAAGGGAAAAAAATATAATCTACACTTATATTTTAAATGTTAGTGTGCATTTGTTGCTGTGTTCTCATTATGGTTGTTAACCATTATTATCCTCTTAACCTCTACTGATCTGTGTTCCTTTTCATGAGTGAAAAATCAGCTGAGAAGAGATGTGTGTTTGTTTTTATCCACCTAACTTTTATCTTTGTTACCGCAAATATGAAGATGTTTGATTTTTTCAATTTTTTTAAAAATACAAAGTACTGTAAAGATTTAAAGTCTGCAAAGTTATTGTATTTAAAAACCAACCAACCAACCAAAAACCCCTCTGTAACGTGTCATAATGAAGCTGTTGCATTAGGTGTTCTATTTTATAAAGTAGCACTCACGTTTATCCATTCTTAAAATTCTTCTGCGCTTGAAAAACTGAAACAAAAAATCAGACTGAAAAATAGAAAGGAGGAGGGGAAAAAGCTAGTTTGGTTCTTGTATTCGACAATATAAATAAAATTATGTAAAATTCATAGTTGCTAAATTAAAACCAGTCAAGTTAGTCTTGAGTTTTTTCCATAAAACTGTTTTGAGAATGTTACCAACTGCATATAATTTATGTAACCAAAACACTCTGATTTTTATGGTTATATCCACTTCACTTATATTTATTCCAATTCCATGTTCTGGTAATATTCTACCATGAAGGAAGGTAAGCAAGCCTCTAACATTTTAATCACATAAAAAGAAATATTACAAACACTATGCAAGATTAAATTTGTTTGTATTTCTTTTAAGCTTTAAAATGTATTGTAGTATATTTGCATTTATTTTGTATATATGGGTTCATTCTGTTCAAATCTGTCTTTACATAGGTCCATGTCCACACATACAGATTGGGGGTTTTTACTTTCTTTTCAATATTTATCACTGAATATGTATTTTGATTATTTTGGAGATTGTTAAAATTAAGTTACAAGTAATTAAGTTCACTGTTTTCTTCAAGGTATGAAGTCCTGAATCTTGTGAAATCTGTAGCAAATTCCCTTTCACATCAGTGCAAATAGACAAAATAGGTGAAATCCTGGTTTCTGTTTAACACATACATTAAGTTCCATTTTTATGTGCAGCGTAGTTTCAATTTTTTCCTGTTTGCCAAACCAAAGACATCTAAGTATGTAAGATGGAAACTGTGACTCCACAGCTTTTAGTGGGGTAATCCTGGTAGCCACTGTGGCACAGGGAAAATTTCACAGTATTGAAATTCAGTACCAGATTCGCTGTGATGGATAATACACAGCTACTGTGCTACATAGGCTGTGAAATTGATAGTCGACTAGTTAATTGGAAGAATTTGCATCATGAAATGCATCAGGATGGAAGGAGTTATCTGACTCTCAAATGCATATTACGATGGAAGAACTTCTGCAAAACTGTTGGAAAACTTGGTGTAAGGATTTGAAAGCCAGAATTGCAAACTGGATGATTATTTTCAGGAACTTACTTACTATGTACATAATTGTAGATGAGTCTCCATAAGGGAGAAAATGCCGATTTCCTACTTTTGTTGTGGGCTGCATTCAACTTTGAGGTTTGTGGGTATAACAACCAGCTTCTTTTTCAGCTAATCAAACAAAATATTCAGCTGGATTAAGACACCATCAGATAGACTGTTGAATTCTGGAAGAGGAGGTGAAGGACAGGGGAAATGGGACAGTCTCTTGGAGAACAAGGGGTATCACAAATTCAGAAGTACCAAGCGCTCATTTTCGGTCCTGAGGAGTATAACTTGTCAAATCAGTGCTTCTGAGGGAAGCAAAAGAAAATATGAGATAATTTGCACAATGGATGGTAAATCTGCTTAGGAAACAAAAGCTGAGAGGGTGTTGGAGGGAAAACATGGTTTCAGCTAACTGTGGTTGGCTGAAAAAACAGCTGTGGAACTGTGAGGTTTCTTTTGTTATTTGATACTTGCTGTGCTCAGGAGGGAGCATTTTGGGCATTTGTACCTTGAGCAAGAGAATCACCAAATTGTATCACCTGATAGGAGTAATTTGTAAGAACACAGAGATGTGACAATTCACTTACGGCAGAGGTCTAAAGAAGTAGACATATATGCATTAGATTTCTAGGCCACTGCTCATGGACAAGACAACTATGTACAGTGATGCCCTGATTTAAAAAAAAAAACCTGCTAACTTTGCTCCATTTGTCTGTCTGTAAGAGATGAGTAATTCTCAAATTTAAGGGAGGTGATGGAAGACATTAGTTTTTCAACATGTTGCTTAAATAGCCAAAGGATAAAAGACTAGATTATTATCATTCATTTCAATATATTTGATGGAATTTATACTGGCTCACAAGACTGCAACAGGCTCTTCCCAGCCATTTCAGTCCTGGATGCCACATTTCCTACCAGTGGCATCAGTAGGATGGGAGCAGGACCAAAGTGCTGTTTAACACCTGGGGTAAATTTCAGTCAAGCAGGACCAATGCTGCCTTGCAGTCTGAACTGCCCAATGGATGAACAAATGTCTTTTTTTTCCTTTGCATAATTGTGCTTTTCCCTCAGTAACCCAGCCTGCTACTATGTTTGCAGCTGCAGGTTCAAACATAGTAGGTTTTATGCTCTCCATGTAAATGCAAGCCTTCTTAAGATGCTTCTTGTTTTATTTAATTGAACTCTAATTAGTACCCCTGTTGAGCATGCCCCGGTGGCTCCCAGTTCTGCTGCTCCTGCACCACACGCTTCAGCACCTCAGCCTGCTACTGCTGCTCCAAACACAGCCAGCCTGATGACAGCACCAGCCACCACCTCAGTAGTGCAAGAGTCTTTCTCATCCTCCTTCCAAAGGTAATGCTCCATTGCTTTATACCCCTCTGCCTTTGGAAATGCTGCATACACATTCTTACTTAAGAATGCAGTATGAAAAGCTGTAACCTGGTTGATCTGCTTTTATATATTTTGGAGAGGTTGGTTATTATTTTATTTTATTTTATTTTATTTTATTTTATTTTATTTTATTTTATTTTATTTTATTTTATTTTATTTTATTTTATTTTATTTTATTTTATTTTATTTTATTTTATGATGTGTTGTTCATGTTTGCATAGAATTTGCAAAATAAAACCGCCCTAAAAATAACTTCATTTTCAGAAAGCGAGTCTAGGCTTAAAATTAGAAATGTTTTTACACCACTTATAAAAAAAGCAAAACAACTCCTCATAATAGTTGCAGTGAATGAAGATTCTTTTGATAGTGTTTCTACAGTAGAACACGAAATGGAAAATCAGAAACTGTCTCGTACTCACATGGTTGGGCTTACCGTGTCACAGCAGATATCAGTAAGACATGGTGGACACTTGATGATTGACTTGCTCTATGAGTTAAATCAATTCATATCTTTTAGATTTGTCTAATCTTTTTTTCCTAGTGAGAATTAGCCTTCGAGCTGAAGTAGATTTCAAGGAGATGCATTCCTAACACTTGTAGCACAGTGGGAGTTACAATTGTATATTAAAAACTGTCAGACAGCTTGTAAGGAAATGTGTGGGATTTATACAGCTGTCACATTACAGTAATTTTGGAGATAGTAAGAGTGAGTTCTTTTGGTACATAATATTCTTTTATCTTTGGGTTTTGCCACATGAATATTCTGAAAATATGTCTATTTTAGCATGCTTTTAAAATCCAATGAAAAACACACTTCCAGTAATATAAACTACTTTAAATAATTGAAATCTCAGTGGGATCATATTTTAGGTATGTATAAATGGAATTGGAAATGTTCTCTTGGCTCTACTTCTTGATTAATTTTTGCTAGTTGACTTGCGTTATGTATAAATAACAACTGATTAGTTTCTCACTTTAGTCAGTTTTTACCTAGCCATGACCTACCAGAATGCTGTGGTTTTATTCCAGTGCACGAAAATCCATCAATCAGACAGCAAAGGCAATTTGAATAAGGTCTTATGCTCTAATTCAGAACTGACCTGAGGGGCACTTCCACATAAAAAAATGATAAGGTTTAAATAATTTTTATCCCTCTGTTGAAACCATAGCATGAAGAAAATGTATTGCCTAGTATCTGCTTCAGACAAAAAAAATGCCTCTACTAAACTCATCATTCCACTTACTTGTGGTTTTGATAGGACAATCTTCTGTCTGGGACTGCTTGCATAGTAAATTTTTTATCTTGTATTTAGACTCAAACATCTTCAGATCTTTCAGATAAAAGCATGTATCATTGACAAATGTCCTCTCCTGTAATATTGTCTTTCTTAGTTATTGATAGAGTCTGCTTTTAAAATGTTTCCATAATGTGTGCATTTTGCCTTGTGTTCTATAGGAATGTGTTTGGTTGTGCTATTCTGTAAGTCTGCAGTGTGCTACAGAAAACCTGTTCCTGGTAACTATGCAGCAGGCTTTCTGTATCTGAATCCTGCCAGAGCTTGGGTCTGATGTCATGATTTGTGTCCCTGTTCAATCATTTTGTTCATGCTTTCATGCTTTCATGTGTCTTCTGCAGAGTTCTTGCAGCCCCCAGCTCTCTTTCCCAGGCTGAGCCTTTCCATGGGCCCAAGAACATGTCATTAGCAGCTTCCACTATTTCATCTGCTATCTCATCTCAGTCTAGGTATATCTGAAAAGCTCTCTTCTTTTAACCTAATTTGTTTTGGTTTTGTATTATGCTCTCTGATATGAGGGTTTCAGTTTCTGAAGGGATTGACTTGACAGAGAAAAGCACAATGTGTTTAAAGGAATAGCCCCTTCCTGATCTTCCACGTGACAACCCAGCTAGGAAATAGCGAAGTTTTAGATTCAGGATATGTGACCACAAGGTCCTCTTGGAACAGAGGTGTTTCACTTGGTTGGTTTGTGCTGCTTTTGCCATCCTGAAATTAAAATATTTGTCTAGAGACACTGGGTGAGAATGATGGACCTTTTTTTTCTTGGTGAAAAACACAGGATCACAGGAATCTTTTATCACTAGAAAGAGAGAATGCTGCTGTACTCCAAGCCTTTTCACTGCTTTCATAACACTTTGACAACTAACAGAGGAAAAAGCAGTAGATTTTAAGACTCGTTTGAACACAGCCTTCAGAAATAGTGAAAAACTAAATCAGCAATACATTTCAGATTGTAATTACCTATATGCATCCTACCTTTATATTAAAAAAATAGTTAGAAATCACCCAAAGGTGATGTTTGGAATTGACAAAGGGCACAAGTTTGAAGGCTTCACACCAAGAAGTATAATGGTCTTTCTCAAGAGAATCACAGAACAGTTAAGTGCTTGGCACAGGTAGTGCTTAATAGCAGTTTGGTTGGCTTCACATCACGGAAACCAATGCAGAAATGAAATAGCTACAGAACAAAACATCTGAAGGGTTTTTGGTTTTAGGATGTGAATGTCTGTTTACAGCCATGGGAATTACATAAGTGAAGTAATCCCTATACGGAGCTGATAAAACATAAGAAATTATATTAACTGCTGATGGGTGGAAGTACACCAATTGTAACTTTAGTTTCAAGCAGCCCCTTGTACTCAGGTAAGGTTCCTTGCTTTCTAAGCAATAATAACTGTGTATATTTGAGTTTGATTAAACACTGGCATGCAAAACCTATTATTTCTCCTGAGCTTCAGAAAAGACTTGATTTTAGGGTTTCTGTCAGCTGAAGATTGAAATGGCTCCATCAGTCAGAAGATGAAATTAAATGGAAGCTTTGGTGACTACTCTGGCCAGACAGAGCACATGTTTCACAAGTCTACCTCTTAGGACCCATCTAAATCTTTCCTAAGAGCTTGTTTTCATTCCTGCCATGGAAATCGTGGAATCATAGAATGGATTGGGCTGGGAGGGATCTTAAAGATCATCTAGTCCCGTGGGCAGGGACAAGTTAAGCAACAATTATGCATAATTTACATATAAACAGCTAATAAATTAGCATAAAGATAACCAGTACTTGCTAACACTACCTGCATGTCTTTCTTAGAGCTAATGTAATATTATCTTTTGATTCAGCTTTTTTCCATTTCCCTTAAATTTCATATCCATTTAATGGCAGAAGGGAAGCAGTGTGAGGCCTCAAAACCATATGAATTCATTTGTAGTTATGTACCAATATGGACTAATCAGTGTGAAAAAAGAAACATTTGATGAGGATAAAAAGATGACATTGAGACATAGAGACATTTGCATTGAAAGTAAATTAGTAAATTAGACTGGCATGGACCATTGCTGCTTTTCCTGCCCCTTTGGAAGGAAGTGACTTGTCTGGGGAGGCTGTGTCTCCGCTCTTGAAGGTTTTCAAGACATCTGGCTAAAACGTGGAGCAACCTGGTCTGACCTTAGAGCTGGCCTTGCTTTCAGCAGGTTAGATCAGATTCTTCCTGAGGCCTCAAAGATTCTGTGAATCTATGAAGAACAGCTTTCCATTTCAAAAAGAAATGCTTTAATCAGACTTGTAAAACCTCTTGCTGGCACCTGGCAATTATTTTGGTCACATACAAAAGATCTACACCATATCAACTTTATACACTGCTGCTTTGTCAATGGATGACACAAGTGTGATGCTGTCATCTGCTTGCCTGTTACCAACAGGAAAATGTTCCTGTCTTGGCTTCTGCAAGTCTTGGGACAGAAGGGCAAATCAGAGACTTTTAGGACCTGTAAAAATTTGGTTCCCTGATAATCAAGTACAAGGAGCAAACTCTGGTTGCTTGGTTGGTTGGTTTGGGATGGCTGTCTTGCAGCTGGAGTAGGTTCGTGGTGCACTTCTTCCATGTTTATTTTAAGAAGTGTTGTGTATTATAGCTAGTGTATTCAAATGTAAGGGACTAAAACTGGCTTCTAAATTGCTTTATAATTCAAAATTTTCAGTATCTGGTAGTTTTCATTTAGAAATCAAGCAATTCATTAGCATGCCAAAATACAGACTTAATCCAATTTCAGCTTAACATATACTAGAGGAGTATTGAGCATTTAATATAATTTTATTTCAAAATAACATATGGATGACCTTAATTACAACACTGTTTTACAGGATGGGGATATTCTCGGGTAGACGAGGCTGAGATTTTATCACCATTATTCCAGTGTTTGGTGTTTTTTTCCTTTTAGATGCTTTAAAACAATCCACCAAGAAAACACAGGAGGGTTTCTTGATCAATATCCTTAACTATTTAAATCTGATTTTAAACTTTTGTAGATCCGGTTGTACAGTGACTTAGCTTTTGTGAGCATATGCATAACACCTAACACGAGTAAAATCTTTATAATGTTCCTGAAGAGGAGTGTTTGAGGTAAATGACTAATCTTTAACAGACTGTGTTACTCTTTTACATCTGCAGTGAAGTCTGACTTACTGTGATCTGTTCCACTTACAATCTTACTTAAAAGAAGCAAGCACAGCAGGAGGGTTTTGAATAAGCTTGAAGCTCTTTAAGGATGGGTTATTCCATCCAGAGGGTTAAAGCAGGGCACCCCATGCAACAGCACTCTGGGAATACAAAACCAGGAGAAACAATGGGAAGAGTTACAATTATGATTCTAAAAGTCAAGTGTAGCTTCTGATCCAGAGATTTTAATCCAAGTACTGTGTCCGTGGTAAAGGGAAGAAAAGCCCTTCTCCAGAAGTTAGGAAAATAACAGGCATGAGGCAGACTCCTGGTGATTTTGGGAAATGTGGGCTGTGCCCCTGTGGGATGGGACTGATGCCATGTAGCCCTGCCGACAGGAGCTCTGTTCATTTGGAATCATCTTGTTTCTCAGATCATACATTGTGCAGGCTTTGAAGTACTTCCTGGTTTTGCATAAATGACTCATTTATGTTCTGAAATTATACTGTTTCCCCAAGAAAAAAAAAAATCTACCTTTTTACCTAAGACTGTAGCAGTAGAAAGGTTCTGCAAGGCAAAAGTTGAACATGGTGGGTTGATGTTTTTGCTTCAATGACGCCAGCCTGTCCTGTCTGTGGGGTTGTCCAAGCTGCCTCATAAGCTGGGGCACTTCCCTGATCTTTGGCCTTTGGTTCATTCAAGGTTTGCTTTTCAGATTTGATGCAATGTAAACTTATGACACTGATAAAAAATCTCTCATATTTATTTTTTCGTGCTAATAAAAAATAATTGAAGTTCCACAATCGAATGACAAGATCAGATGAGAGTGACTTCTGGAACAATACACTCAGCTCAGTGGCTTATGTTGCCACTCTTCAGGTTTCACCATGATTCCCAGTGTAAATAAGAAAGCAAAATGTAATGTAATACTCATATGCTTAAAAATATATATGTGTTGTTTATTTTAGCATTTAAGAGCCCTTCTTACTCATAGAAAATTCATGGTAGGGCAAGATATCCCAGTCTTTTGTGTCTATTTTTTTCAAATACCACTTTTGTCTCATTTTAGTTTCAACCGGCATTCTTCCACCTCCATCAGCTACCAGTCAAAGCAGAGGTATAAAAGTGTTTTGTGCAGCTATTCTACCTTAAAAGCACTTAACTGACTTTATTGCTACTAGTAGCCATCTAGTGAAGCGTTAACATAAAAGTGATCTGCTTAGAAATGTTTACTCTTTCTTTTTTCTGACAACTAATAGTTTTCAGAGCCAGTATTTAATTTGCTGCCTGTCACATGCCATTGACTGCTACAGATAAATTCAATAAGGTTGCTTTCACTGCTTTTTGAGATGCCAGTGCTTCTTGATCCATTACAGCATCTTTCGTCCTTACAACTTCTTCTTATTCTTTCTTAATTTCCTTCTTTCTTTCTTGTTTCTTTCTTTTTATTTTCTTTGTTCTTTTAATCACATGCTATTTCCTTCAGCAGAAATTCTGATAAATCTTTTATTTCACTAAACCTTTAATGATGTAGTGTAACAGTTTGTTTCTCTTTGACAAGCCTTATCTTCTTTACTCTATTTAATATGCATAACACACATGTAAATAGGTTAAAAGGGTTCAGTACTTCTTTTAATTTTGCTATGATTTTGGTACTATGAATGGGGGAGGGGGTGTTGTTTTGGGGTTTTTTTGCAGCTTCATTTCCCTGAACAGAAGGAAATCTGGGGTATGGTTTTACTGTGCTATTACATTTGGGAAACACTTGAATTTTGAATAACCATTTTTCTTCATGACAGTCTAAGTATTAGTAATCTGGTTCAGAACTTCTTTATTTATTTTGTGCATTAAGAGAGGCTCAAATGAGTCTTTCTAACCATTACACCTGTGAACCTGGGAGTAGACTTTCCTGGCTGGATGACATTTTCAGATTAAGGCTGTGCGACATGTAGTTTTAAAATCTTTTAACCCACATTGTAACTATTGGGCACTGAGCTGCCTAGTTCACCCTGAGTAGCAGATTTGAAAACAAGGACAAGTCTTTAGATGGTGTGTTTAGCTGATGGCATTTTGAAAGCCGTGGGTGAAAGCAGTGTGTGCACAGTGTCTGTGTCCCTGTGCTATGGCAGGAGCAATGGCCTGTGTCCAGTGATCCCAAGCACAGTGCCTTCTTAGGCACCACACAGGAGGTACCATCAGGGAACAGACAGTAAGAATGGAAAACAGAAAGTTTTACAGTGCTTAGAACAGCTTTGGTAGTTACAAAATCACAGCACGGTTCACCACAGAATGTACAGTGAATACAAACCCACTAAAATAGTTTATCTTGGAGAGTCATGTGCACTCATGGTATAGTGGACCCAAATCCAGGCCTAAGCCCTGGACTAGGTACAGAAATAATTAGCTATAGCCACTGTAGCAATAGCTAAGTTTCTAGGTCTTGCTAAATAGACAAAATAAATTAGCCTGAGGCAGCAATGCTATGCAAACTAGATTTGTAGTAGGAACACTGTCAGAGAGGAAGAAGCTACATTGTGGACAGGTTTATTTAGTTCAAAATTAAAAGTTGAAAGTTTTCATTTCTCAGAAGGTTTTTTATCTGTACTGGAAGAAATCTGCTGGGTTTGCCATGTAAGATTATAACGTGTTTTCTCCAGATGACACCTGTTTCCACTGTTAAAGAAAGTAAAGTCAAGGTGGACCAATAGTCTGGGAAAGCTGGATGCTTCTTGGCATATGCTGACAAATGTTTTCCTATAGGCAAACCCACTATGGAAATAACTCCTTAATTGTCAGCACAAATGGATAGGGGTCTAGTTCATAGGCAGAGTGACACTGAAGGGGAAAAGAAAGCGCAAAACTGTGTTTTCAGGGTGAGTAAGAAGGATGTTCTGTAGTGAATAGGTTTTTCTTACTGCACACATCTTGTTATCTATTGCTTCCCTTCCCTGTACTTCTTTATTCTCTCTTGCTGGCTTTGACTGGAATGCTCTTGTAGCAGTCTGTGAAGCACAGGCACTACAAACAGAATCATCCCAAGTAACTGGCAGATAGAAGAGATATCTTTTTAATCTGTTACTGTAATCAAACTGAGAATCACCATCTAAGCCATAAAATAGAGAAAAACTGTTTCTTACTGGTGTTTGGGCAGATGTTTTTATTCTAGGACTGCAAGAAAGTGCATCATAATATTGCATATAATATGTTTTTTTCTGAAGGATGAATCTGAACATTAGGAAAATTAATGTAAATTTTGGTGTCAGTCTAAACGGGGAGAAGAGTTAGTTTCAGAAAAATTTTTAAAGGTCGCTTCAATATTTTTGAAAAGAGTATAACAGTATATAAATACTAATTAGCATTTGTAATAGTAGTAATTGTGCTGAGCAAGTATATTTTTAAGTCCAGATATCCCTCAGTGATTTATCTCAGACAAGATCAGGCCTTTTTGTTTGCAGAGGAACAGAAAACACAAACTGTGTGCAGCTTTGTGAAGTCTGATCCCTTGTTAAACTGAAGAGTTTCAAATTTGTCATATTTCCTCAGCAAGCTATTTTCTGTGACAACAACAGCAACCTTGCTGTTACTTAAAATCTTTCTTTCCAAAGTATTGTCCAAGCCTTCTTTAGCAACAACACAGACTGATGAATCTCCCAGCATTCTCTCTATATTCTCACAGACAGGTCCTCCTCGAGTGCTCTGGACACTGTCAGGTCTGTTACTTCATGATCAGTAACTTCTGCTGTTTATAAAGTTTTTCACACCTACATTTTGCTTTTAGAAACACTACCCAGTCATATACACCAATGCCAGTTTCTGGAAGCTACAGTGAAAGTCCTGCTCCTTCTGCTGCTTCAAAAATGAGAGTTGTTACTACTGCCAGCATAAAGCCCTCTGTCTACCAGCCAGGTAAGGAGCCTTCAAAGTACTGAAAAAAATCAGAAAAAAAATGCTCACACATTTCTTTTGGAAAAAGAAAATGTAGAAACACACATTTTGTACCCTGACAGAAAGTATTTGTACATGTGGGACTAAATGTTGCTAGTTTTGCCTCAGATTATCTGAAGACTGAGGATTGTGATGTATTTGTATTCTGCTTCAGAGTTAAAATGTGGAACAAACAGAGGGAAAAACAAAAGCAAGGGAAAAGTCTAATAAAAAATATGTAGCCTGATTTTTCAGAAGCAATACATTTGAAAAATAACACAGTGTATCCAATTAGGAGCCCAGGGACACTAAAGAATTGATAAAATGACTAAAGAATGCACAGTTCAGGAAGGAGGTAAAATAAATGGAGTTTACTTGAGTAGGATATATTTGCAAAATAGGTAAGACCATTTACTGAATTTCTCAAACTTAGGCTTATATTTGAAATAAGAAATGAGGTATTAAAGCACCTCATAATTCTATTCCATTTCCCAGAGAGCTAGTAACTTAAGGAATATATTTGGTTATTCATTCATTTGGAAAATATGCTCCGTGATATTATTTAAATTCCCTTGCTATTAATGTGTTACAAATGGACTGAGCTTCTAAAACCACTGATGACCACGATGTGAACCTTCAAACTGAATGAACTAAATGAGGCAGCAATGTAAGTCTAAAGGAAGTTCTGTTTCAAATTAAGGTTTTTCTGATCTTAGCAAGGGAATCAAAAAGTTGATTTATATCTTTACAGTCAAATAAATATGAAAAGGCCAAGAATTCTAACAGTCTTAAACTCTGTCTTCTGTAATGTTCTGTTTCTGGATCTATGAAAGTAAAGAAATGTAAGAATTTTATTTAGACATAAAGCAGTCAGACAAATCAATTGATCTTTATATTTGAGGCACAAAGGTAGAAAAAGTCAAGTCAGAGCTCTCATGAGCTATTTAAGGGTCTCAAAGTAAATAAACCTTCAGCTCCTCCTCGTTTGCCTTTGGTTAAGTGTTCCAGTGTATGCCATGTTCTCACGCAAGGCAAATGCTATTATTTTTGACTTGAAAAGATGACAGCAGCAGATTTATTTCTATAATGCAGAAGAGAGCAAACTGTGGCAAGTCAAAATATCTCCTAAATACACTGACTGATGTTAAGCCCTGCGCTCATTTGGGGAAGTATAAACTCCAATACCCAAGAACACAGAAATACATCTGCAGCTATTTGCAATTATTGGCTGGATCTGGTAAAGTCAAAGCTGGCTGTTGAATTCTACTTGGAATAAGAAGAAAGGCTTTTGTTTTCTCCTGGGCTGGGCATCTTCTTTGCACTTCCTTACGTTGCTGATGTTCCTTTGCAATTCCTTATGTTGCTGCTCTTGAGCCTCATTGCCTCTCAATAAAGCCTTAATTAGTTGGCAGAGAAAGAAAAGGTCCTTCTGTACTGGTTAGGAGTTTGAAATATCCAATAAGGGATTCTGAAATACTTTCATGATTGAAGCCTACAGTTACTCAGGTACAAGAGAGGTTCCAGGCAGAGATTTTAGTGAAGATGTTTGGTTCTTAGTTTGGTACCTTTTTAAAATGTTATATATTTGATGTAGCAGCACTTCAGAGTGGTTTTGGAACATGAGCCAGCCTCAAAGACAGTTGCAGAGCAAATGGGAAATTGCCACTTGGGAAGAAATGGAGGAAATGGCATTTCCTGTCACGGATGGGAAAATCAATAGTACTTAGAAACAAACCACCAAGACAGTTAGAAAACTTCCTCATCCAACTTTGTCAATGACTGGCTTCGCTTGGAAATGTGGGGCAGGAACTTCCAGATTAAAACAGCAATCAACAGGCTCATACATCCAATACAGAGATACCTGACTCAATCACTGAGAGGATTTACAAGGCTATTGTAATCTGTCAGATTGACAAAAACCCAAATAAACTGAAACAACTCTCAGAATGAAACTGCATTGTTGAGTATCTGGCTCAGATGAGACTTATCAGGCAGTCTACACTTTCCCTAACCTAACTGAGGTGGGAAATCTGCTGCTGATAAAGATCTTTAGTTTTTTCCAGTAGAGGAAGCTGCGAACTCTGAAATCTTTTCCCTAAATTTCATAACCCATTTTTTACTGGAGCACAGACTTCTCTTCTGAACAAGGCCCACTAGATGGCAGAACATACCTGGGTATTCCTTTCCCGTAGGCTTTCCCAGACCAGGATAACCTTTCACATATCCCAAGCAACTCCAGCTCCAGTTCTGTACCACGAAGTAACACGATGCCTAAATGTAAGAAAACAGATCTTTCCTTTTAAATCCCCAAGTCCAACTGGGCCTACTTGTGTATGCAAAACTGGTCAAGCATAAAGGCCTGATCTGTGCTTTAGGAATTGGTAGAGAGATTCCCACAGTTCTTAATGAATTTTGTCTTGAATCCTAAGCACCCTCAATACTAGAACAGCAGCTGCCACACCATTATTTCATTTTTAGTTCCCCTAAATAAGAATAGTGTCTCCCTATAAAACATCATCTGCTTTGTCTGTCATCTACTCTGTATTGTAAGAGGATATGGGAAAGCTTTGGGCTTCAAGGGTGTGGCTACTACGTGTAGAACAAGCCGTATCAGTTGTGGTTATTAATTTAATTTGTTACTGAAAATAATAAAGAGTAACACTTATGTCATCTAGTAACAAAGGGGGAAAAAAAGAAAAAATGTTCTCCCAGTGCAAGTCAGCGTGTGACCAAAGCATTAGAGACTCTATAAATCTTTGCTTTACTAAATGAGTCTTGGCAATGTGCTTTTGTCTGGAGAGAAAATAGCCATAGACCATAAATGAGGAGCTGAGGGGGAGAATTCCAACTTCCTCAGAAGCAAGGAATTGGCTTGTTCCTACTCCTGTTAAGAGAGACCTCTTCTCCTGCCATTCTCTCCGGATAACAATAATCCCATTCATTCTTGCCTATTCTAAGAGAACATGAGGGCTGAGAAAAACAAGGCGATAGAGGCTAAGTTGCTGAATTATTTGAAGTATTCATTTTTTAACAGTTAATGGTCAACCCGTACAATACTGGTGTTTTGAGAATAAATTCTCTGATACACTGAATCTTAGTACTTTTTTAGCAGCAAACAGCCCCTTTTTTCTGCTGGTTAGCATTGGAAGTCTTTGAAAGACATAAATGTTCAAGGTGAATGTGTTTCACAGCAGCTACTAAGACAAAAGAACTGTTCATATAAGCTTAGGGATGTAGTTCTAAGAAAATAAGATCATTCCCTTTTAATAACAATTGCTAAAATCTCGAAGTTAGTGAAATCTTTCTAATATATTGCAGTGATACTATTTGGAAGCAATAGTAATTGCAGCTTGTTCACAGGAGGAAAATGTATTGTAATAAATCAAGTCTGTAAAATTAAATTATAACAGCTAAAAAGAGAACTCAGAGCAGATGCAAACACCGAGCATTTGTTATTTTGCAATAATTCTTCCAGTACTTTCTTTTAATAACTGGGAAAAAAAACTCTATTTTGTTGTTTTATTTTACTTTCCATTTTCTGTTTCTTTATTTTACTGCAGGAAATAGAAAAGAAAGAGTGAAAAGAAATAGAAGGTAGAGAGAATGTAGTGAAGTGAGCTGAAGTCACCTTGCTTAATTAGCCTCATAGGTGGGAGCCTTTTGAACTCACCGATTAGAGATGAAATATTAACTTCTAATTTTGCCTATCTTAATACCGTAATACATAAATAGCAAGAGCCTCCGGATCTAAAGAGATTGCATATAAACTCTGTTCTGAAATCTTTAAATACTGTTTACCATTTTCAAGTTAAAAAAAAAAAAAAGAAGCCTCAAGCTAAGGTGGGATACAGTTTTATGAAGCAGAAACATTGCTGATGCTGTACCATAAGAAATTTTTGTCAAGAAAATGCACTAGTTTCAACTCTGACCTCAATCAAAAGAACACAAGGGTGATCACAGTGCGTTGATGTATATGCAATTTAAGCACTTGTAAATTGCCATAATCAGTGTAAGTTATTATGTGGCAGGGTATGGGCTGAGGGAGGGGTGTTAAGTCAGACATCATATTCTCAGCACTTAATTATTCAGAAAGATCCATGTTACTTTCAGAACCCTCTTGGCTGAAATACCTCCTGGAAGCCCCTTAAACCTGTATATGTTGTATTTGGTCATGATTTTCTTGGTGCTGGGATCTACTGTGCAGAATGTTTGCCCAGACTGCTGAAGAACTGGCTTCTGTTCCCAAACGTGTGCTCTCTCATTTGGGCAAAACACTTCAGCTCTCCAAGCTTCTTTTCAATCATTTGCTTTGTTTTCTTTGCAAAGGGAAACTGCTTTTAGTGCTCCTGGACTTGGCAAAGTGAGGCTGTTTCTTGGGCAGTAACTTCAGCCCTACATAAGGCAAGATCTGACGTTTTGAAAAGAGCAGGGCAATGGGAAAACTTGTCAGTATGTGCAGCCCCTGGCTCCTGCTTATTTTCACGTGATGAAGCTCCACCCAAGATTAGAGCCTGGTGCACACAAACACGGAGACAGACTGCACTGCAGGTTTTATGTGCTAGTCAAAAGGTGGAAGAGAGAAAGGATGGTGTTCTGTTTTACACACAGGAACTGAGGCGCACACGCACTTTGCTATGCCCAAAGTTATACAGGAAGTTTGTGGCAGAGCCAAGAGCTGAACTGAGATCAGTCATAACCACAAGTCTGGCCTTCCTCTAAGTGCTGTTGGCTTTATCTTGCTGGTCATGTGAGCTGAATTGTCTCCCTCAGTATTGCTTCCAGTGCTCTCTATCTCTGTGTTCCCTGTGGGAGCCTGTTTTTCTTCAAAAACCTCAGAAAAAAACCTACAAATGACAGATAACAGTGGCATCTGTAGAACATGTTGTATTTTAATTAATATATTGAGATCAAAAGTTAAGCATAACTTACTGAAATTCTGGGGAATGCTATCTAAAACTTCACTATATTATCTGTTTTTTCTATTTTTAGAAATAGAAAATTTTTCTGTCTTAAGCAGAATATATGGCAGTCTTTGAAATTATCACGGAATTGTCATATCCATTCCTACTAGAAAATGAAGAGATGATCTTGACAATGGTCTCCATGAAATCTGTAAAATCCAGTAGGCAGTGATTTCTGTAATGCATGTGTATTAAGTCAGTGATTGTGCTGATACCCTTGGCTTCGGCCCAGAATAAATGAGCAACAATGGGACAGGCCATAATTAATTATCACCTAAAGATTTTATTGCACATATGTCATGGAGTACCCTTTGGTAAGTGTTGCTGTATTGACAGTAGAAGAAAAAGACTGTTAAATCCTTCTTGGTTTCTTTTGGGATACTTAAAACAGCGCCAGCACCAGTTCATTCCTACATCCCTGCCAACACGGAGCCTGCGAGTCGCCCTCCCTGGGTAACGGATGACTCCTTTTCCCAGAAATTTGCACCTGGAAAATCCACCACCACTGTCACAAAGCACATCCTACCAAGGGGTGCTCCAGTGCCATCTCCTGCCACGATTCCTGCTTACCCGTCTCCAGTTTCAACTTCTTCCCAGCCCCCTGCATTAGCCCGGGGAACAGTCCAGAGGGCAGAGCGTTTTCCAGCCAGCAGCCGAACTCCTCTCTGTGGGCACTGTAACAGCATCATTCGGTAAGGTCATGGGCCTTTGAAGAGGGATGAAGCAGAAAAAAAAGTATCAGAGATACTGGTTATTGTACATTAATATACAGTTCCAGAGCCTAAGACTCTGTTAAATTACCCAGCAGGTACGTCTGTTGTCTGCTTCGTTAATTTAACATTTCCAGAGCTCATTTTGTTGTTGTGTGGTTCGCTTTTTATCACTGCAAAGTTGTACATGCTGATTGTTTGGCTCTTGGATGCTGCAGCAAATCCCTGCTTGATTTTAAACAGGTTCCTGGTCCTAAGGTAGGACCAGACCTACCTTTGAAGGAGGTTTGTGCAACTTCATTGGGAGAGTTAGGGGGCTGGGGGCAGAGGGGGGGGATTGTGGAGAGAAAAAGGAACGAGGCATCATTTTGGAACAGCAGCCAAATGTAGTTGTTGCTTTTGTGTCTGGAAAAAGATAATGCCTACACTCCATTACCAGTGATTCATAGCATGCCTCTCCCTTCTCTCCCAATTCATTCTGCTGGACCAGTGCCTACTGTTAGCCTGTGCACTGCTATCCGGCTTTAAGTAATCCATGTTTAATGACAGTCTTCCCCACTAAAAGGAACTAGTTTGGTGATGTGGAACTGCTGATTATTGCCCTTTATATATTCTGGAATGGAAATATTCCAGTAATAATCACTGTTATCTAACTACAATCACCAGAGTCAATCACCAAAATGAATTTCATGTGTCTTCCACATAATGAAACAGCGAGTTGTCATCTGATAGTCTGACATTTCTAGAACATGCTGCATGCAGTGCTCTCAGATGGAAAGAAGGCAGGAGACTTTAGGAGCTGTTGTGAGGTGTGGGTGTGTGAGGATGGAAATTTGCCTGTTATTTCATGCTTTGAAATAGTAGCATTATCTTCTGTTGACTTTGGCCTTTTCCTCTTGTCTTTGCATCTGCTTACAAAGACCACTTATAGCTATGCAGATATGAAAACAATTGATTCTTCCAACAGTTGTCTGTAAATGCAGTGTATGAGACCAAACAATAATGAAATGTTTTAACCAGTGTGTTTTGAGTAATGGTCTTGAAAAAGACCACTTCTACTCAGGTTTTTGAATGTTATTTGAATATGTACCTCATGGTTCAAGTAGCTTCTCACATGTGTACATGGTGTCTGACAAAATGGGTTTGCAATCAGGGTCATTCAACCTTTTTTTTTTGCCATACAAATAAGACAATTACGATTGTTTCCAGAGGTCCTTTCCTGGTAGCCATGGGTCGCTCTTGGCACCCAGAGGAATTCAATTGTGCTTACTGCAAGACATCCTTGGCTGATATGTGCTTTGTGGAGGAGCAGAACAGTGTGTACTGCGAGCGCTGCTATGAACAGTTCTTTGCACCAACCTGTGCCAGATGCCACACCAAGATTATGGGGGTAAGAGAACAAGATTAACCCTTTCTGCTACTGTGTGGATCACTGAAATAGTGAAATAGTGTAAGCAGTCAATGTAGATGTTTTATTATTTTCTCCTTTTCAGACTTATTTCCCAGCTTGTTGATTATTTCAGAATGAGAAACATAATATTTTATAATAATTTTTAGCCATCTGAAGTCTTGGATATTTCTGTACCTTATTGTGCTCATAGACAGAGTATTGTGCTCATAGACACAATCCGGGTACCATCTCACTGAGTGTAAAATAAATAACACTTTCTGGATAGTTTTTTGCTATCTAATACACACTATGTTGTGTTTCTCTCTCTCTTCCTTTCAGTAAGAGACTTGAACTGGGTTTTTATTTCTTATACAGGACTGAGTCAAAATTTCAGTAGAGAAATCAGTGATGCTGGGAAAAGGCCCATTGCTCTTGCTGCCCCTCACTGTTAGCAGCACAGCTGTTGAGGAATTCTGCTGGCTTCTTATAGCTAAGAACATACAGAATAAATACAGAGATCTGAATTCCACAAAGCCAAAAATACATGCCACTTTTGTCTTAAAGAACTCATGTACAAGTAAAAGTACAATTTAATTTGCTCTCCACATACCTTAGATGGTGGCGAGATTGGAATACCATCAATAATTTTAGCAGCGTATTTATGCATGCAGATGTAGTGAATATATGACTCAAATGAAGAAGCAAGGAGTCCCCCACTGGTTTTTTTATTGCTTAGCTGTCACCTTTTGACATCTGTCTAAACGTTGGCATTACAGATGCTCTTCTCTGCAAATGCCAGTTAGGGGTGGCAGCATCAGACATCGATGGTGAAGCTCTGGCTCCAAGCGAGTCTCCTTTGCTGCTGCGGCAGAAGCAGTAATTTATAGCAGAGTGCTGACTTAACCTACCTAATGAATGCTGGCACAAATCAGTTTCCCATTATGGATTTTCATCAGGAAAATAGCAAAGATGCCAGCTGCCTCTATTTATATTAATAAGATTTCTCAAGCTATTTTTGCTTCTTACCTCACTGAGGTTCATAAATGGATCCAAACCTATTTATCAGTGATAGTTGTTTTGCAAACAGTAACAGAAGTTAATGAATCTCAAATGGTGATTCTCTAATGACATATATGGCAAATCTAAATTAGACTTATTTTGTCTATGCACTGGATTGAAAGCATGGAAGAGGACTTCAGTCCATTTTGTCATAATCAGTAGACATTAAAAACAATCTTCAAAAGAGAATCAGAGTCTATGTGCATAACTGGAAGCAACATAAAATAAGAACTAGATTCTCAGCTGGTATAAATCAATGCTGTTTCACTGAAGTTAACAAAGTTAATTTAGAGCAGTTATGCAGCTGGCCCTTTGAAATCGGGGCTGTTGGATAGAGACACAATGACAAACATCATCCTGGCTACACGTGAGATTGACAAATCAGCAGGTGACTGTGCATCGGAGCCCAGTACAGCAGCTTTTGGACTTGGAAGACTTCTGTATGACAAAAGAATGAAGCAGTAATAGAGATTTCTGTCCATGCTGGACAGAAGCAAGAAGCTGATAAAATCTAGATGTACTCAGTTGAGGAGAACATCAATACACAGAATTGGGTTTTTTTGTCATAAACACATGGCCTAGGAACAGACATGCAGATTCATTTTTACTAACCACATAAGTTACAAGGACCTTTTCTTTTTTTTTTTTTTTAGATTTTTACATTGCTTTGTGAATCGTTCTTGTAAGAAGTGTAAAGAAATTACTCCAGAATCTAGATTATTTTGAAACAACAGACTTACACCACTTATACCTGGTCTTAGAAAATTACTCTTTGAAATCTGTTTAACAAATTGTACTCTTGCATTGAAGAGTTCATACTGGCCTTGTCAAAACAAAGGAGAAAATACTCAGAATCTTGGTGCAGAGTCCCTCCTGCAACAGTGACTGGGCATGTTGATACAAACTGCTGGCTGAACCATGTTGTTTCACTTCGGCAAATACATTGTTGTAGAAAGCTTGCAGTCCTATTTCCTCTTTCTTTCCAAAAGGAGCCCAATTTCTGTCATAATTCTCTCTTTTGAGGAGGGGAATTGGCTGATACAGAAGGGAAGAATTTAAAGCATCTCTGCCTTGTGTTTGTTCTCCAGGCGGAAGTTGCAGGGCTGGCTATTCTGCTGGAGATTTTTGATTGTTTGTTTGTTTGTTTTGCAGGAAGTGATGCATGCCCTAAGACAGACTTGGCACACAACTTGCTTTGTCTGTGCTGCTTGTAAGAAGCCGTTTGGGAATAGCCTGTTCCACATGGAGGACGGGGAACCTTACTGTGAGAAAGGTATGGCAGTCTGGACAGCTTTGCACAGTAATTGTGTGCTTCATGTTCCTGGAAACAATGTAAGAATAAAGCAGCTGGTGAACAAAATAATACCAGTTATCCATCCAGCATGAATTTTGTTTCCATTCTCCACATATACAAGTGTATGTGTCTCTGTATTTTTCTCCAGTTGATATGAGAGGATGGCAGAGTGCTGGTCTGTGCCTCAACGTCCACAATGCCTTCCCTCACTTCTCCCCCTTACATATTACCATACTTTGCACTTCTTTCCCTACACATTTTCCCCTGTTCCTCTCCCCTCCTTGGTAGATTCTGCTTCCCAGAAATGAAAAATTAGTCTTCTAGGGCTGCCCACAATCCCTGTGAGTTGCTGGAGCTGCGACTTCTGATGCTGTTGCCTCACACTAGAATTGTTCAACCAACACTTATGAAAAGATAGCTCTGCACAGATGTGCAGCACATGGTAGTGCAGATTTTGCTTCCTGGCTGCTGCAACAAACAAACTGCTTCTTGCCGACTAAGAAAGCAAAAGGCCATGTTTTCCCAAAACGGTCCTTGCCATGCAAATGAGTTGCCTGACATAGTCAGGAAGGAGGTTAAGGTTTAAGTGGTATTCCCTCTGTATTCTGCTTGTGCATTCAGTGAGCTCCTGGCCTACTTCTCTCTGGAGATTCCTTTCTTATGATTATGCAATTCAAATTTTACAAGTCAGAGTTGCTCTTAGTGAAGAACAAAAACCATACAGCATGACTGACTGAGCACCTACCCTTAAAAATTGGAGGTTTTGTCAGAACATCAAATAACTCTCATGAATTCCATATACCTTTGGAATTTCCACTAATATTTTTCAGTTTGAAAATAGTGAAGCCTTTCCAAATCACACTTGATAAAGATGTATTGATCAGCCAGTATGGGGTTTCCATAATGTTCTCTCTTTATGCAAAAAGAACATTAATCCAGGCATGGAAACTTGTAATATTCCCTTGTCATTAGACTCTTTTGTACAACCATATTTGTCCTATGAACAGATTCCACATATATTAAAGCTAATATGAAAGTAATGTGAGGAACATAACTTCAAATTCCATGGATTTTTTGTATGTCTTCTACATTTGTGATGATAAATGTCATACTAATAGGGGCTTCTGGACTGAGTTTGTATTTAAACAATGAAAGAAAAGAAGCAAATTTCAGTAGGAGGGTTTCAGTAAATGTAGTAGGAAACTGAACAAAAACAATCAAAACATTCATTGTCTGGAAATGTTCTATTTCTCTTGGACTTAATATGATTATGTTAAGAGTTTGTTCTAAGTTTGCTTTTTTTTTATTTTAGATTATATTGCTTTGTTCAGCACAAAATGTCATGGCTGTGATTACCCTGTTGAAGCTGGAGATAAATTCATTGAAGCTCTTGGACACACTTGGCATGACACCTGCTTCATTTGTGCTGTAGGTTCTACATCAAATATTATCTCATTCCTTTCTTCTCCTAAATTGTGTAATAATATGAGAAAACCTGAGGGCAGTAATAACTAACATATGCTTAAGGATGCAGAGGGATGTAATTTCATTTTTTACTTGCATTTGGAGAAGATTGGGAGTAATTTTTCTTCTCCTCCATAACTTTTACTAGAATTATGAAATTTAACCATCATAAGTGAGTGTTTTCTAATAAAACATCCAGTTTTAGATAGTACATACAACAGTACAAACCACTATTGCTGTTATTCTTTCCAGTGTTTGCCAAATATAGAGCAAGACTGAAAATAAATTAACACCATACCGAACAGTATAACCATCATCTTACTTACAAAGCAGTGAAGTTTGTATTTCCATGCTGAATGCTTGTTGAAACTTGCAAAAAGAAGTCTGCTTAGAGAGCATGAATAGTAATTAGCTTAGAAGTTGGTCAAACTCATCAATCTGTGGTGTGCACATAGCTCTAGAGTGTGGCCATATTCCCATACTCTGCACACAAAGCAGAAAAATCCATATGATAAACTGTACTTTCATCTGGTTCTAATACCACTGAGCAGCTCTGCAACATATTATTCCTGAAGTAATAATATCTAGAATCTCTAATTAGCTAAAAATAGCTGTTGGCCACACCAAACCGACAGTGACAATTTCTAATGCTTGTTTAAGTCCAAAATTTAGGTAGAATAGTTGAAAGTATAGAAATGTTTATAAATATCTGAAGCTAAACTAGCTTTGCAAAAAAGTGTCTTGTGAAAACTTTTGGAAATTCTGACATAGATAGGAACCCTAAGCAAGTTTCCTTCACAAGCTAACAGCTCCTAATCACTTATAGATACTGATCACTTATAAAGACACTTTCTTTGAATATTTCATGTTCTTTTTTGCTTGTTCATTTCCTTAGCTACCCCATTTTCTGTGGAAGGGATAGTTTTATTATATGTTGTTAATATGCAATTCTTACAGTGGGAGTCTTTTTAAGGATCTAACTTAATTTCTTTCAGTGGGTTAAATCAATAGCAAATCAATACATGACTCCTAAAGACTACCAGAGAAATGTATGGGCAGAAGAACAAGACAATTGAAACTGATAGTCACATCTTTCTCCCTTTTCATTTTCCTTAGTTATTCCTGATTGCATTTATTATTAATTCTAGGTATGCCATGTGAATTTGGAAGGTCAGCCATTCTACTCCAAGAAGGACAAGCCACTGTGCAAGAAGCATGCCCACGCCATTAATGTTTAAAAGAAGAGTTGGTAGTCAATAATGCTGGGGTAAAACAGATGACTAACTGGGCAATCATAAAGTTGATAACCATGGCTCTAGCATTTCTCTCAGTAAAAGCTAGAAGTTGGTACTTCTCAAGTTTAACTTTATCTTCTTTCATAAAGGCAGAACGTGCTTTTTTGCAAAGTTCGTACAAAAACCTACTGAATGAACAGTCAAAACCAAATGAGCTAATGAACTAGTCCATTATTAGAGCAACAGCTGAGGGAATTATTGAAATTAACTAAAAAGCTTAATATAAAAAGTAATATGCAAATACAGTTTTAAGTTAACTACCCACAGCAGTTTAGCAGTTTTACTGCTTAGACCACACACTGGTGTTTAAAAACAACTGGAAAAATACTTCTGTATTAAGTCATTTTCTTTCACAGCAAGATTGAGTAAGTGCCATATGTACAGTCATCTGTAGAACCAAAGGCCGTGCTTTCAAAGGGAAATGAATAGATTAGGGCTTCCTCTAGGAAAAGTGAGTGCTATTCCATTATGTTGTGGTGCTACCTCATAGCATCAGATATTTTAGATTCTTTCCAAGTAACAAGTCTGCCTTGGATCCATATGTAGCTGGGAAGCCTAGGTGACAATCCATAACAGTTTGAAAATAAAATGGTTGGGTCAGCCTTGCTAGTGCACTTGGCTTCCATGTGCACAGCAGATAGTTCACTTTCAAATCATAATGGAAAAGGACAACTGGCTTTCTCCAAATTGCTCTTACATTGAATGGAACAGAGCTGGCTGGAAAGGCCAGCTTTGAATTCAAAACCAGTTTTCCTTTCCTCCTGTGGAAAAAGAAGAGATTCAGTCTTGCTTTGGTTTCTAATTCCCACTGATACCAGAGGGAGGTAGGAACCTACATCTGGACCTTCACCCCGGTGAACACAGAAGAAACACATCCATCTAGCACAGCTAGGTTGTGGGAAAGAACTTGCAATAGTTCCCTACTCTATCCCACCTAACTAGGAAAAAGGCTTTTTTTTTCCCCTCTAGTGAATGAATGTTGATCAAAAATCCATAAGGCAACAGGCACATACTCTTTATTCCTTTCCTTAGTTTAAATGCAACACATAATGAATTGTAGCAGTATTTGCCATTGGAAAACAGTAGCTATGTTCCAACAGTTAGGATAACCATACAGTCACCTTTTCTAATAACCATACAGACATCTATCCTAATAGTTTGAGAACAACTTTCAAGTTATTCAAACAGTTCTTTATAAAACTCTTTTTTTCAAATAAGCAATACTTGTAGTACTGATAATGCTTCTGAATTTTTGAATATCAATGACTTTTTCATTAGAGACAGCAGATCTGTCTGATGGAGTTAAGATGGAAAGTCTGATCACCATTCAAGCTTTATTAACTCGTTTAAGTGAGAATTGAGATGTGTGTGTTGACAGCTTGCAGTACTGACAGTTTTGAATTAGTACTTCTGAGGCTGAGGATGCTTTCTGTGGGCCACATGCTGGTGCCATCTGCATCTATTTTACCTTGCATTCTGAGTAGCAAAAAATGACATAAGATTGTCTGTCTTGTCCCTCCCATGGGTAATGCCCATTGCATTTGTGTGTCTTTTAAGGGATGAAAAACTATCCAAAGCTTGGGGGAGGAATAAATGAAATTTGGAGTTCTAATATAAGAGTTAAGTTAGCTGCAGGCAGTCTGCATCTTGGACAAAAATAACAACCTGAACTGCCTGTGGCAGTTTTGACATGTATGACCTGTATTTATTCAGTAGGTATCTTAGTTTTCACTGATCTTAGCAGTGATCTGATCTGAGTTGCTACAGGGTCAGATTTTTGTATGCATGAATTATTCTAAAACACTAGTACATTATATGCAAAGCCTTTTTTTTTTTCTTCCTCTCTATAAGCAAGCAAATTTTCTGTTTTCAGTCGGTGCTGGGCTGGTGTGAATATGGTCCCATAGATTACAAAATCCAAAGATCTGGCTCATAATATTCTCCAGAGGAATAAATTGTAAATATGGAAGTGACATATTTTTTCCACTCCTATGTGACTTCATTAAATACATATTCACAACAGTGAGAAAATTCTACGTTTCATTTTCATTTTTCAGTGCCATTCAACAAAATGCTGTTTACTATTAACTGTTATTAGAGAGAATTCACATCAACATACTCTATACTGAGACTGCATTGAAGATATCCTTTGAGCAGATTTGTGTCAGTGTTGGCCACTGACTGGGACTAACCTCTGACTGCAACACCAGAATAGGGAGTCAGGCTCCATGGGAAGGGCTTGTGATGGATGCCTCAGGAGAATTTCATGAGGCCTTTCACCTCTGATCTGCATGTGTTTGTGTGTGTGTGTCTCATTCTCCCCTCCACCTTCCCCCTCAATGTCCCTATGAGATTCCTCTTCAGTGGCAGCATGAAGGATAAATCATTTTAGAATGTGGCCAGAGATGTCAGGCTGCAGCGTAGGGAGTAGTCTGTGAGAAGCTGCTGGCAGGCAGCCTGGCTGAGCCTGAACTTCCTCAAGGTCCCTGGGTAGGCCAGGCTAGAGCTGAAGTGGCCCAGGTCAGCCTGGGGTTGCTGGCATGGGCTGGGCCGTGGCAGTGGAGGGGAGGCTGGGATCACAGAAGGGAGAGCACCTGAGGCAGCCCGAATGCAGGGGCTCTGCAGGCCTCTGCTCCAGGGGAAAAGGTGAGGCATGAGCAGACAGGCAGCCCTTCCTGAGCCTCGGGCTGGAGGGGAGGAATAGCCGAGGAAGGCCAGTGTCACCAGGCTGGCATGTCACAGAGTTGAGGTGGGGCAGGGGCAGCCAGGATGACTCCCTGCAGTCAGGGAGAGGGCTTCAAGTAAGAAATGAGGGTACAAGGAGCTCACAATAGCCCGGAGAGACCGTTTGAATACGTACAGGAGGGGTGAGCAAGGATACAATCTGGTCAGTCTGAAGTCTGGACTGCGGGAAAGGGAATGCAGTGTATGGAAGCAGAGCTGAGCTGGCTTGCAGGGTTGTAGCAGTGAGAGTGCAGCAGCACAGACTTCAGTGGGAGCTGTACCGGCTTGAGAGTCCTGAAAATTTCCTTGGGCAGAGAACCTGACTATAGCACATGCCCTGACTCCAGCTGGTGCCTGAGCAAGTGAGATTAAAGCTGGTTTACATAGCACTATATGAGGTACAGTGATATCTCTGAATGAAGAACAGAAATACCCTGAGGATTATCATGTAATAAAAATTTCCTGTTACGACTTGTGCTGCTTCATAATGTGGTCCAAAAATAGGGAATCCACGTACCCGCCCTTGATATCTATATTAAGATATAATTTTTGCACATATATGAACCAGAAATTTGTGAATAATAATGTAGCATTTTAACTTTCACGGGGGTAGAATAACATGTAACTGCTGATACTCTTCTGCTACATCACATTTGTGATATGGAGAGGGTAAAATGCATATATAATAATACATATCTCTAAAATTCAAAATATGGCCTTTTAACTATCACTGAAAATAATGTTGTACAAAAATATGCAAGATGAATAATGTGTACTTGTTTTATGTCTTGTAAGAGATGCCTGGAATAAGTCCAAAGTTGTTCTGAATATTTCTTTTCATTCTCATTAATGTGAGGTTTTACCCAATAAAACAAAGATACTGTACCTCTGAATGATCAATTTAAAAGATCAGTCTTTTGTCTAACTAAAAAGTGTTCAGTAACTTTTCAGTCAAAGGATTCAAAAGCTTTTTTAATGCTTTTCTCTCTTTTGGTGTTATTTTTGCAGAATGGGGCAAATTACTTGTTTCCAAAGAAGGCTACTTTTATTATCTGGATGAAAAAAAACAATCTTAGGACTTCCTTTCATTAGTTTTTACTATATTGGATTTACACGTTACACAATTCTAAAATGAATTCAAAACAAGGAAAAATATTTTTCCATTGGTCCTTCAGTGGTCAGTACTTTGGGTGAAATGTTTTGCTGAAGATTACTTGTATTTATGTTTAATAATGTGAATGTCCACAGCACTGAACACATTCATTAGTGTCTAATGCTGGGCACACTAATGTTTGTTTGCAATACTCGTCTCCTGGTAGTGGATATTAATTTGTTTAGTATTTATAAACATCAGAATTTGAAATTGAGTGATTTATTGCCTGCAGTGATCATATATTAGAGGTCTAGGTTTTATAATATTTTGACATGCTGACTTGATGCCACAAGTGCCCTTGCTTTTAGATAGATATTTTTTCCTAAGTTCCTAGTTATTTCAGAACAGAATGTCTGGTGGTTTCTGAGATGTGAGTAATTATCTTGCATGGATTATCTGTGCCAACATGAATAAAACAGTCTAGTAATAAAAGCAATGTGCAAATACAGTTAAAGCTTTATGATTTGGGTATATTTATTAATATGCCATGTGAACAGCTGACAGCTTTCAGCCATATAATATCAGTAAGAAAGCATACACAAGCTTGTACTCTCTACTTCAGACCTGAAAATAAAAATCAAAAGCATTGGTTTCAACTTTATTGTATTTCAGTCTTGAATATTTGATTGACCAAATAACACTGTTTGAAACAAATATTAGTATGCTTAAAAGATGCAGTCTGCTAACAGTACATGTTATAACTTGGCAAGACCTGTATAGTCCCGGACCTTATTGTGTCAACAAATACTGTTTACAGTAACTTCGTAAGGAGTGAGTAAATTCTGTCTTCAGTTACATCAATGCATCTGCAAACAAAGTTTGACTGCGTAAGTTCATGTAGGTGTTCTTCCATTTCTTAGCAAAAGTTATTTAAAATACACAAAATGTTTTAACACCCTCATTGAGCTCTAGTGCCAAGGAACATGTACAAATGAAAGGATGACTTCATATAACAGTGTGTTTTACAAAAACAGCCCTTTTATGACATGCCATTGGATTTAGGTGCCATTACCAAGTACAGCATCAGGAATCACAACTTGATGCACTTTTGATTTTATTTCCCAGCCCTGATTTCCTTTTACAGTGTGCATAAGGTAATGCAATTGAAAAGCGTGCCCAGAATGTATGCAGTCAGATCAAAACTGCTGTTTTTCAGATTGTCTCTTCTGACCTTTAACCTTTGCACAACACAGTGCTTCCTAAACTGTGCACTGTGATCCCTGGAGAGTTCAGTTGTTGGAACTGGAAGCAATAGGGGCATAAGCAGAGCACCGTGCCAGCTGACAGGGTGGCAAAAGTGAACAGAGCAAAGTTCATTAGGAAAGGACATGGTGCAAAATGCTTGACAAGTGTTGCATTAAGGGGTTCTTAACAGAGATTCTTAAAGAGAGATGATTTCTCTGAAGAAAATGGTGACTTCAAAAGTACAGGCTTTGGCATCGTTTCCCCCTCCCACCCCAATCATGCATCTTGAATTCAGCCAGTTTCTGTTGATTAAGAAAGGAAGGAATGTGTGAATAAGATTGCTGAAACGATTATTGAATAGACAATGAAATGCTTTGTTCTCCTGGGCAAATCAGAGTTATGGATGAGATTCAGGCTATATTCAGGCATAAACTCTGTGCTGTGTGCCTATGAAATATGCCCTTGGATAGCTGTTAAAATACAGTTCCTCCTCCTCTTAGGAAGATTACATCAAAAGAAAACAGTAACAAATGTGTGTTATACTAATAAGGACTGTCAGGCTGAGTCACAAGAATTTTCTCTGTAACAAAGACAAGAAGGATTTTTTTAACAAAGCTAAACTTTTGAACAAAACATTTTTCCTTTAAAAGTTTCCAGATTATAACTGTTAGGGAATAATAAATTAGTATGCATAAAGTATCATTAATAAATCTGCCTCTACTACCAAAGTATTTTCTAATCTTACTACTTTAGAAATTGGATTATTTTCACTAATGACAAATATGTTATGGAAATTCTTCTGCTTCTGCTTAGTTTTACTGTGCACAGTGTTACTGAAAAGACTTGAGATTTATTTTTCTTTTAATTAGAAGAGACAGATAAAAATACAACCTTGAGTTGAATGAAGGTGATGATTCTTCCAGTGCTTGTAGAGTGAAGGCTGCTTGTTGCACTAAAGCCAGAAAACTTGCTGTTCTAGATTGTTTTATTCTTATGGTGTATTAAAGAGGATGTTTTGGATTTTTAGGAGGTTTAATAAATATCTATAGCCTTAATTAAAGATCTCATTTCAAAACAAAAGTATTATTTACAGTGTTTAAATTATTTTAAGATGTAATCATGTGTAGACAGGAAAATAATGCTGGGATCGAGGTTTAGTTTCATTTAAAGAAATCTTCATGTTGACAAATCCAAGCATTGCTATATGCATGTATGGGACATACATGTGGATTAAAACACTCAGAACTGAGATTCTGATTTCCTTTAAGTGAATGTGTTTCATACCTGCACCATTTGAACCCAAATTGTTGTCATATAGTCCATTTACTCTATATAGCTTAAGAATAATGCATGAATCTGAGTGCACCTCAAGACCTGGGTTTTGTTATCTCTTAGGTATTTGTGCTTTATGAAGTAACAACTCCACAATTCTGATAGCATAGGAGGTGTGGGAGCAGAAAAAAGCACTTTTAAAAATTCTGACTTCATATAAAAAATAGGATTTCAGGAATAAAATTTTTATTTGTGCATTATAAACAAAGACCAGGTATTGTTCTTTCACAACAAAATATTCTTTTGCTGTCCCCTGCACATTCCTTGACAGATTTTCTTCCTGCAAATTTTTCCCTGTACTGATTCCAAGGATATGTAAATTTCCCTGTGAGTAATGCACATGCAGAAGCCTGACCAGAGTTCCTGTTCTTTACACAGGCCTGTAAGCTGTGGGGTAAAAGGTGACAGAGTGGGCTGTGCTGATCATGTGAGTGTATTCAGCCCCCTGCATCCTGCAAATACCAGACTTCCTGAGATTTATTGTGGATACACAATATAGATGACACTAATTGAAAGTTTCTGCTTTATTGCATGTACACTACACAGCATCTACTTCTGGCCAAAAAGTCCTTGCAAGAAATCCAAAGTGCTAGCCAGGGATTCTGGTTCTAGCTGTGGCCTCAGAGAGAGCGTACCTAAATCTAAACTGTGTGGTTATAAAATAATGGCAGAGCACAGTTTGCCTTTGAGATTGTATTCCCAGTGCCAGCTGCTGCAGCAAAAGGACAACAGGGCTGTTTTATGGATGGTCATTTTCTGCCTTTTTTATTATGTAAAGCAGTTTCTGGAATGGGAGCTCTTCTGCCATTCTCGTTACTGCATCATGACACCAGTCTGAATCCAGACTAAGGTTTGGTTTGCAAAGGTTTCAGCCCATTCCATAAAGCTGCAAAGGTTTTGGCTCATTTGGCAAAATTTACTTATTCTCACATTGAGGGACTCCATGTTTTCCACATGTAACTTACTCAGCTTTGTGTTAGACATCCCATAATGGATTGGAAAGAGTCTGGTAGAGAAAGGTGACAGACTGTCAGACTTCTAGGACAGGGGACACATGCTGAGAGATTAAATCCTCAGAGACAAATACAGAACACATAATCCACCTTTTATAGACTTACATGGCTGGTGGTAGTTGGAGACTTGGTTGACTTCCTAAGCAGACACAGAAGCAGTTCTCTGTTCTCTAAAAAGAAAGAGTCAGTGTGTTAAAAAGTAGATATTAAAGTTTGGGGGTAGTGTATATCCTTAGGGCCCATATTTGCCTATTTAGTACAACCTCAAACAGTTCTTGCAACTCTCACCAAGAAAAAAAAAACAGCATAACAGAGGGCTGTTACTACTCCTCCCTGACTCTGGGTAAGAATCCTCATTCCCCTCCAGCTTAGGGAAATTCACTGGCACAGAAAGGTATAAATTACATCTCCGTGTGCCAGCTTCAGAGAACCTGGCCACAAATACTTCAGCTGAGATGATTTTGTTCATTTCTCTAAAGGATAGTGAGAAAGATTGTGCTTTCTCTGATCTTGTGACTTAAAAAACATTAATAGAGCAATCTTTAGGTGAAAAGATAGTTAAGTGAATATTTATTTTAGGCCTTCATTATTAAGTGCAACTATTTAAAAGTGAACAATCACTATCAAAGAGGGCATATGCGACCGTAGTAAAATGAGATAAAAATGTAGGAGAGTGAAAATCCAAAGAAAACTCGCTTTTAGCATAACAATTAACCACCCAATCTACCCTTCCTTTTTTCCTTGCAGGGTAATTCATTGTAAGTGAATTAATGGTGAAACATTCAGTAATAGGCCTTGGTAAGGAAATAGGAGCAGTGTATCAGGATATCCTTTTTCCGCCCCAGAGTACCAATACTTTCAATTTTATATACAACGGAAGTAATTAATTGTAACACAAAGAAGCACAGCTGTGTTTCCTGATGGTCACACATGCAAGAGCTGCTATTGTTTAGCATTCTGAGTATGTACAATGGAAACTGTTCAACTGCTTGGAACGTTTTATATTCTCAGGGATTTAATTTCCATTAGTAGCTTTTGAATCCATAGTGGATTTTTAATATGCTATTATCTTAGATCCAATCCTGCATCCCTAATCAGGTATTTTTTTGCTGATGCCAGTGAGAGTTTAAACTGTATTAGGTGTAGGTGCCAAATGAGATTTGCAGACACAGGCCAATTTCTCATTGGAAGTAAAGGGAGTTAGAGACTATTTTTCGGGATTTGCTTTTAGCTGTATGAGTTTAACTTGTTCAAGTTCCTGTTTCAGTTAATATTCAAGTACCTTGCAGACAAGAGAGAAAAGCTTCATTGCTGTGTCTTTAACTTCAGTATTTATTTTCAGACATTTTAGCTGAACTACAAGGATATCTTTTTATTGTTTTGTAGACCCATACTGGTTTCACTAGAATATGAAAAAAAAGAAGTGAATGAGACTATTTTGCTGCACTTGCTTTTATTTAACAGCAATTTATTCATGCTTAAGGATATGTTTAGACTGAGAAAAAATAAGGAAGTGGTGAAATTATATCATTCATTTCTTTTGTATAGGATTTAGATCCATTTCATTTTAACAAGCTTGGAAGAACAGAGCATTTTTAATCTCATAAATGTCCATCTTTGTAAATCTCTACAGCACCCACTCCTACAGCTGCCAGAAACAAATCCACTTGAATCCAAGCCTCCTGAGGACAAAGCTGTTATACACACAAAGACAGAAATTTTCTGTATTGATAATAATTTGCCTTGTGTAACAGAAGGTTTTAAAAACATTTCCCCTTTCAGCATTGCTCCAGTTTCAGGACAAAGCCTGAGCATCAGGCTTAACAGAGGAACTGTTAATACAGCGTGGGTTTGGATCTAAGGATTATTCAAACTCGTAAAAGAAACAAATACCTCTTGTAAGAAAAGGTGGAGGAACACAAACATTTAGCTTCTCTCTGGGTATAATTCAAACTTCCTTGTAGATCATTTGGCAGCACTGACTGATAGTTCAGGACACAGATTTTAAAATCAGCACTACAATCTAAATACTTAATCCCCTCTGAGCAATTGAAGACTTTTGGCATTTTATGTGCATGCATCTAGGGGAAAACATATTACTAATTCTCCAAACAAACTGATGGGAGTGAGGCACCCTGGTGAAGCTGCTGCTGAGCCTACAAATATTTTCTCTTTCTGTGATAAGACTTTTAATGCTCTGGCTTTAAGAAAAACAAAGTAATTTGTATTTAAAAGGAGAGGTTTTTAGGGTTCATTGCAACCTGGTGAGAAGACTGCCACAAAGGCTTTGTAAATGTGAATCCATAAAAACAACATGATCCAGCTCACCTAGGCACAGGAAGAAGAAACAGAAACAGCAGCGGGAAGTTTGGTTCTTGACTGGGAAGGTGTCTCCCAGAGCAAAGTGCTCCCATTACTGCAGCCCTTTGCCCCAGCAGGGGAGTCAGCTCCCCACAGCACAGTTCAGTGAGGAATCAGCTCCCACCCTGCAGCTGCTGGGGGCAGGCACAGCCATTGTGTCCTTCCTCCACAGCCACCAGCACAAGGCTGAGGAAGAATCCCCTGCAGAAGCCCAAGTAAGCCCAAAACACACCAAGGGCTTGAGCTGTGGGAACACTTCTCCTGTTTCCTTGTGCCCATGCTCTGCACATTGAGCTGTTATTCCTTGGATTATTGCCACAGTGCTCTCAAGTGCTGCCCTGGACTCAGTTCCACACCTGGCTGGTTGGACTCAAGGTTGGACATGGCTTTCCTCTTTACTACCAGTGATCCACTAGCAAAAAATTTTTAAAAACACCTTTCTTCACAGATTTGACTCTGCTTTATTGAATTAATTTTGCTTACACTTAAAAAAACTTAATAAAATCCATGACTTTTGTAAGTAACAAACAGCTGAATAAATTTATAACCAAAAGAATATGCTTTCAAGTAAAATAGTTCTGAAAAAGAGACAAAGCCAAATTCATGTCATATTAAGTGAAATAATTGTGTCCCTGGCTGAAGGGCAATATTCTTTTAATATGTAACATGGAATATTTATTTTTGTAACAGTAACGAAGAAATACTCATCTAATTGCAAACAGTTCTCAAAAATATATTTGGACCACAGATTTAAGACATCTGAATTCCAGAGACTGAAGGAAAGAAGGATCTACAAAGATCAAGTCCAGTCATATGGCTGACCTTCTCCCTAGATACACCTCTTTGTTCTTTTGATATTCAAGTTCGTAGTTCCCTAGTGATTCCAAGAACTGAATCCAAGAAATTCCTGGAGAGGAAATAACAATGAAGGCAGCTGGAAGACTATCCATAATATATATTTATTTTTTTTTTAAATACAGCTCTCTTCCTCATGACAGTCAGTTTTGAACTGCTTCTTCTATATCTCATGTTAGACTTCCACATCTCATCTTGGCCAAACATCAAATGAACTTACGTGTAGTTTCAGATTTTCAGACTTCAGTGTTTTTTGAGTGTTGCTCAATTAACAAAATAAATACTTTGTGTTACTAAACCTGGTGTGTCTGAGTTTTTGCAGATTCCTAGAATCTCACCAGGGAGGATTGCTGCTGCTAACTAGCTCACTGGAACTCTGTGTCCTTCCCATCACCTCAGGTGTTCACTCTGGGGTTAAAAAGGTCTCTCTGCCTAACCTGGTAGAGACATTGGAAATGTTAAGTACTGCACTGTTTTGAAAGATAGCAGTACTTTCTATGTGATGCTTCATCAGACATCCATCACAATCGAAATACTTGCTAAGGTCATTAGGATTCATCATTTTAGATTAGGATGCAGTTTGGTCTCCTGCAGCCCTAGTATTATTATAACGTAGTTTACTTTTGCAGGCTTTATTTTGTGATTAAGACAAGGAGTTAACAGCACTCAATAATGGAGAGATGTGCATTACTTGCCATAGCAATACAGACTTCATCCTCAGCAACACTGTTCCTGACCTGACAGGGACTGTCACTTGGGGGTATCTTCAATGCCCAAGTGCCTTGAAAAGTACTGGCTGTGACAGCAACTTCTGCAATGTGCAAATTTACACACCAGGAACTGTATGAAAAGGGTTGATCCATTTCACAAAAAGGGTTAAATACATTTCAAGGCTAGTGGCTGTTTCTAAACTCATGCATCCTGGATTGGAATCGATATCTAACATCTGACAAGCACTGGACTGTATTAGCACACATTATTACTGAAGAGATGCTAGCCCTAACAGCCTTACTTCTGCTTGGGAGCACATACACGCATGTTGCATTCTTCTTCCATATTGAGTGTCTATTCTGCTGCTATAATTTGATAGTACAGAGTGGAAGAACAGCAGACTCATATTTTCCTTTGAAATTATAAACATAAGCATAGGAGTTCTGTATTGCTTGGCATGGAAGCTGTGATTTTGTCTTTCTTGCAGGCTGGCTTTGTTTTGGACACTGACGGATTTTTCTGGATGATGGCGATAGGAAAAAATTTTCTAAACGTCTAGTAAGACAAGACCTGCATTTTCAAATGCCTATCACCACAGTATCTGGCCACATACAATTATTCGGTGTGCCTTTACCTGGCTACATTTTAAAGGAGTCTGTGAAGGTGGTAGGTTTGAAGTTGTATTTCCTCTTTTGTTTTGCTGAATACAGAAGTGAAGCACTCATCTAACAATCTGTGGGTAAAACGCATGTGAGCCAGAATGCAAAGCCAGTGCTCTCATCTTACGTTCAGAGGTGACAACCCTCGAGTGGAGTACACAACATTTACAAGTCCTATCTGATATTAGCATGCAAAAATGGAGCTACACTGTGGAGAGGTCAACAAAATAAGCAAGCCCATGTCTCCCGCAATATATGCACCTGTGGCTATTTGGCATCAATAAGCCAGATTGCTTCCCAACTGGTTATTCTCTAAAAACAGTTTATCCGGCCAGGCATCTCCACACCAGCAATTACTGGTGTGTCCTGAAGGCCTAAAGAGTGTTTTGGTGTGCAGCAAAGGGAAACTGAGTAGGTCTGTACAGTCCATGTGATCTTCATTTTCCCCTGTAGCTGGCTTTGCATGCAAAGTTCTTGATGCAGAGTAACCAAGTGACAGGACAGGTGAAAGGACATCAGCACTACAACTGCTGTCACATTGTCAAGTGAAGGACTAATAACAGCAGCCCAGGTGGGAGCTGTGCCGCCTCCCCGGCACGTAACACTGTCACTGGAGCTCCTTCAGCACTGCTGCTGGGAGACCTCACTTAAAGACAGACAGACAAATTATTACTTTTCCAATTTGTCCTAATGATAAGGAGCTTTGAAACACAATGCAAATCATGGCCTTCAGCATCCTTATCAGCAAGCAGAGCAGCTCATTGCAGAAGTTATAATGTATTCCAATCTAAATGGTCGTATTTATTTAGATACAGGAAATGCAAAAAGCAAACAATGCTGTCCTTTGCAATGGAACTCTATCCCTCCTGCAGCACTGCAACGTCAGCCTTCTCAGAACTATCTTTCCACGAAGCCAAAAGGCCCATGCGAGCCCCTCATTGTTCCCCTCGCGGCAGCCACCGCTGACCGCTCGCTGCCCTCCCCAGCTCACACGCACCCCCCTGAACTGCCATCAAAGGTGCTCCGGCACTCCTCCACCACACCTCCTCCGTGAATCCTGCCCGCCTGTCCGCTTGCCGCGGCACCAACCCCACCAGCACCTGGATGGAGCCTCCCGGCCCTGCAGCCAAGCCAGGCCGCAGCTGCTTTTCTCGTGTCTCGACCTTCTTCAAGGCCAGCAGCGCTTCCATGACACCGGCTTGCCCACTTTTTCCCTCAGATTTTTTTTTTTTCCCTCACACCTTCCTGCCATTTCCTCGAAGAGCTTTTTCACGGGGCTGGGCGGCGGGGCAAGATAACACCGGGGCCCGGACGCCCAGCGACAAGCTGGCCAAGGCTGCGGCCCGCGCTCTCGCCCGCGGAGGGGCTACTGGGGAGGGAAAGCAGGCGCGGCTGGTTCCTCCCGGCCAACTTTTCTTCCCGGGAGCCCCGCCAGCCCTCCCGCCCACGGCACGTGCTGATGGACGGGCGGGGGCGGCGGGCGCGCTCCCGCCTCCCCGCGGGCCCCCGCCGCGCGCGCGCCCGGCTGCAGTGATTGGAATCCGGCTCGTTCCCGCCCCGCCCCGCGGGGACGCGCCGGGAGCGCCTGCCGGGACACGGAGCCTGCGCCGAGCCGTCCCGCCCTCCCCCGCCCGACACGCACCCGCCTTCGCCCCCGTCTCAGCGGAGCCGTCGGGGCCCCGGGAACGGCCCGCGGAGCGCGGCGGGGAGCGGGCCCCCTCCCCCTTCGCCTGCCGTCCCCGCGCGGAGGATGAGGAGCCCCCACCGCCGGTGAGTGCGGGCCGCGCCGCGGAGGCCTCGGTCGGGCGGCGAGGCGGAGAGAGCCGGGGCGCCCCGGGCAGCGTCGCGTCCGCACCGCTCCCTGCGCGGCGATGCCCCTTCCCGCCGTCGGGCGGCCCGGCCTGGGCGGTGCCTGGCGGGGTCTGCGCCAGCTCCGGGCAGCGCCGTCGAAGGCGGACTTCGCTGCGGCTGGCGCCGGCCCTCTCGCCCCGGCCTGGCTGCTCGGGGCCCGGG
>WAAE01019715.1:0-68081 GCA_013400495.1 Nicator chloris | reverse complement strand
CCGCCGGCCGGGCCGGGCCGGGCTGGGTGGGCGCCGCGGGAGCTGCGCGGGGCCCGCGGGATCCCTGCGTGGGCAGGGCTGGCGCGGCGCTCGCTGGCCGTGCGCTCCCTCCCTCCTGCCCTCCCTTGTCGGTGTTGTAATCCCGGGCCCCGTGCCGAGCGGCCCCAGCCGGAGCGAACGGCAGCGCCCGTCGTCGTGGGAAGGGTACGAGCAATAAGGTGCTTCGCCTTCCTTTTGTGCGAGCCTTGAACAAAGCTGGACGCCGGCTTTCCAAATCGGGTTTTTGCCGTTCAGCGACGTCAAACGAAAAAAGTCTGAAGGAATAATAACCCCAAATAATCGCCCGTACCTTAGTAGGGAAAGATTGTGCTGTTGAGGACCGGTTGTGTACGCGGTTTTCATAGCTGACTACAAAATCTATTGAACAGGGGTTAAAAGCACAAATGGCTTTTTACCACCTTTGAATCAACCACAGTCTGATGTTGTTTTGGTAAAATTAAGAGCGAATTCAGCAGCAGGGATGGTAGTAAGCCGTGGCGTTTCCTTTCAGCAGTTGCCTGTTACTTTGTGTCAAGTTGTATGACTCTTTTTCGCAGTGTAAATTGGTTACCCTCCGAATATACATATTTTGTTCTCTGCTTAGAGGTCATTATCTCTGAGTGCTTTTATCAAGGTAGCACGCTAGGGATTGTTTAGGCCTGTTACCTGCAGGAATAGAGAAGCTGCTTTTGTAGATAAGGAAGAATCTCACAAATTGAAAGGCTTCTTTGATTTGTAGTAGAACGTAGTCCTGGAACAAAAAAGTTAACATAAGAGTAATTTATTGTCAGATAATTTCACCAGTCTGCAGCTAGAAATGCTCCATGTTGTGGCATTTGTATTAGCCTGAATAAAACTCTTGCTGACAATCTATTTGTCGTTCTGTCTTGTACTTTCGTTCTTTTGTAGCTTTTTCGTAGGTTATGCACCACATTTTCTTTGAGGTGTGTGCATGGGGCTGTGTATTTTATATGTATTTATACAGATAGGTACAACCTGGCAGGCTTTGAGATCTGGTTTGAAATTTTATGAAGGGTCTTCTCAGGCACCTGCAAAATTCAACTGCCAGTCCTTACTATGTCCTGCTGGCTGATCTCTTCCAGCAATAGAGAGTATACATGGCTGAATCTGAATTATTTTCTTCCCTTAATTGTGAAGTAATTTAGTTTAGAAAGGAAACTCTGGATGTTATCTGTTCGAGCCTTTGTTCAAGTTAGAGCAGAGAGCTCTTGGTAAACTGCAAGCCTGAATTAGGATGTTACTTGGAATTCACTGATTATAGATATGTTTACTAAAACAGTATGTAGCTAGAGCATAGACTTTCTTAAAGCCAGTGTGTGGGACCCCAAATCCTAATGTTTTGGACAGTGCTCTGCAAGATCCTCACAGTGAAAACTGTTATGCAAATTAAAAATACTGAATATGGTGGAGTGTGTAAATGATACGTGGGCTGTTTCTGGATACCAGGTCTGACATACAGAGCTGCAGTAGTTTCATTGGTAAATTCCAGAAAAACATAGATGGATGAGAGAGACCAATCAGTATGTGCCAGAGAAACTGTTATAAATGTCTGTTTGTCCTTGCTTATTTCAGGCATCAGTTGAAGATTTGTTCTATCTGGATACCTGGGAAAGCATCAGGTATTTCTTGCTTCCTCAGTAAAAAGAGGGCATATTTGCAGTGCCTGGGATTTCTTCACTTATCTTACTGTCATCTGTAAATAAATGACAGAAGGAACTCAGTAATTTAAAAGTATATCTCGTCAGAGTCATATGTAGGTACAGATGGAGTACTTGAAGCCTTGTTTCCTTTGCTAATATTCCCAAAGTGCAGGGTTTCGAGGCAGGCATGGAGTGTGCCTGACAAGAAGTTTTTCCTTTCACTGCTGCTTTAGTGGTTCCACTTTTTCCTTTCTTGGACAAGACCTGCAGAACCCTCTGCAGCTGTCCCACCACAGCCGTGCTGATGGTCCCCAGTTGCAGTGGTCTCTTTAGTGCCTTCCCAGGATGGTTAGTGCTTTACGGGGAAATGTGATTTCTTTCTGCCTTGTTTTCTTGCAATCTGTTGAAAGTTGCTGTGAAAGCTGTTGAGGGTTCACTACTCTCAGACAGCAAGTAGTTCCTCTTTAACATGTTTAGCACTCACCATGGATGTAAAACTTGACCTGCTACATTGTGTCCTTTAAGATTAACATGGAGACTCCCCTAGGTGATACTTGAAACTGGATAAAAGGTGGAAACAGTCACCTCTTTTTTCTTCTTTTGTACAAAAACCGTAATTTTAGCAATCTCTGTGCTCTTATTGAAGAGATATATGGAATAGCTATTTTGTGAGGGATTTAGTCCAGCAACATCAGTGTAGTACATTGTATTTGGGGTGTGTAAATCCCAAGAGGTTTAGCTTGATAAAACACATAGCTGGCCCATCACTGACTGGGAAATCAGGGGACAAGGTGCCAACTTGCCAGGATGGACTTTGTTGAGAACTGGCTTCCCAGGACTTTGCTGGGTATATTTACAGAGCATATTAGGTGTATTTCATGTCCATTTGCCTGCAAAGTAAAACAAAGCAATTATGCCACTAGTCTGCAATACGTATTTTGAAATTCACTGTAGCAGGTTGGACACTGAAGCATTTTAGGTTGATGTATATTTGATCTATTGAGAAGACCAAGAACTTCATTCATCTTGTGGTAGTGCAAAACCCTTGCATGGGTTTCTGGTTATGACCCCACTGTTTCAGCTGTAGACAAACACTGTGAGAAACAGAGTCGTTCAGTTTCAGATTTATAATCCAGAGAGGTTTTTCTTACCATTTTTCTCCAGGGGGTCTCGTAGGTGCCATCCGATTTCATTCTGTGCGTTACGGTTGGGTTTAGTACTGTTTAATGACGGTCTGGTTAGCAAAATTCAAAACAAGCGTTAGGCTAGGAAAATAAACTCTGGTTCACGATTGTGATAATATTCATAGGTCGTATAAGCAGGAGGAAAGGAAAAGCCACAGCAAAGCCTTATTGTAGGTCCGGTGTGTCACCAGGTCTGAGTTTCTGCAGTGACACCTGTAGTTACAGTGAAAGTGATTGCCCTGATGGAGCTGTCACTGCCATCCCCGCCCTGTCACCAGGGACATGACTCTTCACAGGGGAGGGAGAAGTGCTCTGAGTACCATGAAGGTGTGAAATTTGAATGTTTCAAAAGATTTTGATTAGACAAAAATCTCTGTAGTAACAATTCACAGGATGTGTACCTTCAACATGCAGCTAACTGCTCTCATGCTCATTTTTTCCTCAGAACAGGATTCCCCAAAATACAGAGGAAAATGTAGTGCATTTAAATGTAATTTGAGTGTCATGAGTTGCGTTGCATTAAAAGGGGAAAAAAACAGTGTTATTAACTCCGTTCTTCAGTATTGTAGCTTAATTTGCATCATATATTTTAACAGCAGCAATGCTTTTTACAAAAATTTGATATCACATGAATTTTTGCAGTGTGGTACCCGTCAACCTAATTAGTTTAAAATGTGGAAGCGACTAGCAATTCTTTGTGTCTATATTCCCTCAGTTCACCATCTTAAGGAGAAGACTGTCAGTCTTGCAATGCTTTGGTTGATAAATACAAGCAGATGTAGCAGGGATAAGTTAGAGAAATATCAAAGTCTCACAAGATACAGAACAGGAAATAGATCTGGTTTGTGGAAGCAATTTCCTTTTCACTGCTGCAGCTGTTGAAATGATTTAAATTTTCTTTTCTTGTTTTAAAAAAAATCTCACCATTTGTAGGCCTTTATACTTCCTCTGTGAGAGCCTGATCCCAAATTTGACTGGAAATCAGTGGACAGAGCTCAAATGACTTTGGAGGACTGAAGTCATCAGAGATTTCACTTATGCAGAGAATCAATACTCTGCTCATGAGATTTGTGCAAATGAGCACACTGTGTGCTCAGAGTCAGAATGTCAGGGATATGGAAGTGGTGAATAAGCTCAGAAAAAATTTTCTAAATTAATCATTCTTTTTCCTATCCTATGTTCAGTTGGAAATTCACAGTGCAGTGGTCAGGCAGAGGAAGTCTTCCATGTGTTTTGCAGGCGTATGGAGGTCTTGAAGCATAAACAGAAGGGTTGGGAGGAATTGTTCAGCAGGAGTAATGGATACTGAAGATAGGAAAAAGTATCATCTACTTGTCCCTTTATATTTGGGAATGAAAGAATTGGGGGAGTAGTATGAAAACAAGAGGGATTTATTGGAAGAAAGCAGTGAACTTCAGCGACTGGAAATGCAAGCGAGGAGACCACAAAGCTGGGTAAAAAGTGCTCTTCCTGGCTGCATGTCCTTCTTTGTGGAAGAGAAAATCATCATTAACAGAATGCCTTGGAGAAGATTTTAGAAACGCTCCTGTTTCCCTCGCAGTGTTGTGCGAGGAGCAGGCCTTGCAGTTGTCAGTTTTGGACAACGGAGGGTTAATTACAATACAGGATTGGGACAGGGCACAGGGATGAACTTGCAGCTAATGAGGTGCAGCTGTGTTTTGGGCACTGAATCTACCTTCTGTTCAGGTTATTGAAGGGATTTTAGCAGTTATGAAAAATTCAGTAGTGGTACCAAGTATTAAGCAGAAATGTCCCTGGTGATAGAAGATATGGGAAGTTTCACTTTACAGGTTTTTTTGAAAACTTGGTTTGAATGTCTCCTCTCTTGGAGATAAAGCAAACAATAAATTCCACTGAATAAAAATGTGGGGTTTTTGTTTTAATGTATAGGTGTATTTTTATAATTTTATCTTCCATATTTACTAGATCATAATAATTTTACTTTTTGTGAAAATATTCTATAGAAAGTTTCCTGTAGAATATTCTGATGTGTATGCTATTCATTAGGGTTGATGATTGTGCCCTTCCCCACCCAGACAAATTATTATTCTGAGTCTAAAATTAAATGGAAAATTGGGTAGGTTTTATAGCCAATCTGTCACATTTGAATCGGTAGGTCTACCAGGGATAATCCATCTTTAAAACTTGTAGTGTGGACTGAAATTTAAGACAGACAATATTCTATGCCTTAGTCCTCTACTTGACTTAGATGAATGGAAATTTTTCTGAACAATGCTATCTTGATATGTATTTTTTTAATATTTTACTACTCTTGCATTAGTAAATTCTTTACTGAATTGATTTGACACCCACTCATACTGGCTTGCACTAATCTTTATATGTTTTGTAAGCTCTTTTAGTACTTAGTGAGTTAATTTTTTTTTTACAACTATAATTAATCATAACTCTAAAAAGAATCAAAACCTGGAGTATTGTTTTACTCAGAAACTTATGGCAGAGGGCTCTGGCAAAGTGTAGCAACATTCCCATATAGCTGATATTCTTCAGTTTCCTGCTCTTAAAATTTCATGGAAGGAATGCAGTTAGAGGCTCTCCATTCTGGGCTAGACCAGGAACTGCAAAATCAAACCCAACCCAGACAGGACAGTTTTTATTCAAACCCAAGCCTCTGTTGAACTGTCTGTTTTTTTTCTGCCCCTGGCCCTGTTTCACTCCCCCACCTCTGTTTAAATTCACAAGTTTTTAAATGTAGAGATGTTTCTAATTTAGAAGATTATTTTGGTGTAATGAACTAAACCAGAGAAGAGTGGACTAAGCTGAGGGAGGTCAAAAAACAGATGGAAATAGAAAATCTGAAAACATGGAGTAAAGAAAAAAAAAATCCCCCTTGAAATAATGGAATCTAAATGCTGAAATTATACATCTGCTGAGCAGCTGTGCATTCCTTAGCCAGAGGTTCCATTGCAGAAATGGCATTACTCAAGTTTTTCTCAAAGCTTCAAATGCTGTTGTATAATATTTACATCTCTCTAATACTGTCAGTAATAGTCTTAGGAGCCTGGAGAATAGAGGTGGAGGGAAGAGCTGATTTAAGAATTTCCTTCTTTGTCCTTAAGCATTTGTAGTGTGTACAGTTGCTTGCTGCAGTGAAATTCTGTGAAATTTTCTTGCTTGGTTGTCCTTTATAAAGATCTTTTAATTTCTGCTGACTTAATTTCAGAGGAGAAGTTGGTTACAGGAAAAGTAACCAACTACAACTATATGAAAGAAGGGTGCAGTGAGAAAAGAATGTTACAAATGCCTCAAGTGCTTTGATGCCATCAATGGCCAGCAGTATTGCTCCAGAGGAACACACGAGACAGTCGTGCAGACAACTGTGGTGGAATTACACCACTCTGTGGAACTTCTTCCTGCATCCCAATAACCAGGAGCTAGCTGACTCTGTAAGGCACATTAAATCCACTGCAGTATATATCCATAGCATATGAAGCAATTCCAGTTAGAATAGGTCTCTCTAAGCTACTAAGCAGGTTATAAAAATGTGTAATTTTACGTTTTCTTTTGCGTTCTTTTTTGTCTTTGTACGTTTTGACAATGTTGGTGTTCATCAGAGTTACCTGTTAGTACTAAGATTTACATATGGTAGAGCTGATCTTTGAGAAAGCATTGGTTTGAGTGCTGATGTAAAGGGTGATTTAGTTAATGAAAGACCCTAAGTTTTTTTTTTTACTGCTTTAAGATGATTTGTACAAAGGGACTCTTGCTTCAAAGAATTTCTACCAAAATTTAAAAGTTTGAGATTATGTCAGAGAAATGTCAGAGTTTTCAGTGATTCTGAATTTTGATTTCAAACCGTTTTTGCTTTTGGAAGAAGTAATTGTTTCCTGGAAGATATTTTTTACTGTGTGTGTACTTGGACCAACTGAAGGTAAAATAAATCTCCTTCAGGTTACATTGATTGAGAAGAGAAGCTGTGGGTGTGCTGTAAATACAGATCCCAGAGTCTCCTGAGCATTTGAAAGAGCAGGAGTGGGGCTTTAGGTTTAGGTAACAGGTAGTGTGGGCAGAGGAACCAGTGGCGTGGTGAGAAAGGCTTGCTGGATTTGAACCCTGGAGGGGAGCCCAGAGCTCTCTTCCAGCCTGGGATAGGAGTGACAGAACTCTTAATCTCCTTGCTCTCTATATAACTGCAAAGCACCTCTTCCCATATCTATCCATCCATACATTATTACTCCATACATACTTATTACTGTCACTGTTGATTTTTCTCTCTAGCATCTGTAACTTTGTCATAGTGTGAAATGGGGTTTTAGGCTATTAAAGTGTAGCCAGTATGAAGTTTCTAAAACTTAACCGAAGTTGATTGTTTTATTTGGATGTCAGTATTTTCCATGTGTTGTGGAAAAGACTGGGCACAAACAGGAGAAATTGGAGGTCTGTGTGCCATCTCGTTTTGATCAGAGATGGAGTGGGACAGCTGACACGGCTGGAGTGCCACAAGGGCTGGTTATGTCTCCAGGAAGGATGGGCTGAGATGGTGGGGGATGCACAGTGTTGTGGAGTGTTTTGTTTTGAGAGTGCTGTGGAGATTGCTGAAGTTCTTCCTTTTGGGTGAATGAGGAGTCAGGTGAGAGGTGTGGGTCAGGCCTAGCAGCAAGTCAGCTTGGGCGATGTTGGCAGGTGCCTGCAGGAGGCTATCTCAGCGAATGAGTGGGGAGCAGTGGATATTGTTTATCCTGAATTCCTTAGGGTAGTGCCAGTGTCGCTTGTAACATCCTCATCAACAAAGTGATGGAAGTACAGACTGGACAAATGGACAGTGAGATAGACTGAAAATTGGATGAGCTACCAGGTTCAGAGAGTTGTGATCAGCAGCACAAAGTCCAGCTGGGGACTAGTCACTAGCAGTGTGACCCAGGGGTCAAGCTGGATTTCCAGTACAGTGCAACCAAGTAAACATTGATGGATGATGGGACAGAGCACACCCTCAGAAGTTTGTAGGCGGTACAGAACTGGGAGGAGTGTTTGCTGGGCCAGGTGGTTGTGCAGCCCCTCACAGGGACCTGGAAGGACTGGAGAAGTGAGCAGAGAAGAACCTCGTGAAGCTCCACAAAGGGAAATGCAAAACCCTGCACCAGGGGAGGTTCCTCCTGGGCTGTCCAAGGGTGAGTGTTGTGGGCAGGCTCAGGGAGGTGATGATGCCCTTCAGCTCAGCACTGGTGAGACACATCTGGAAGGCCCTGGCCAGTTGTGTCTCCCAGGAAGAACTGGGCAGGCACCCCCGTGGCAGAGAGGTGGTAACAGCCTCACTGGAAACAAGCAACGAGGGCTGTTTTATTCTGTGTGTTTGGAAACAGTGTGGGAGGGGGAGTGGATGGTGAGGTGGTGAAATTTGTAGCTGATACAGGTACTGTAAACTGGCTTGAGCAGTATTGAATGCCTGGATGATAAAATACTGGATGAGGTAAAGTAAGTGCAACATAATTTAATTCAAACAGAGGCAAAAACAGTAACAGGCTCTAAATGAGATATTAACACTTTGAGAGATCTTTGTTTTGAAGCTCCTACTTTAGATTGACCCTATCTGCATATGGTGTTGAATTGTTTTTTTCTCTCTTTGTGTTTCCACTGTCACTTTTGTACTTGTGGCCAAGTAAAAGGTTAGATTTGTTTGCTAATTTAACTGAAAAGTAACTGGATAAAAAACCCTATGTTTTCTGTATTTCCAGTTTACTGTGGTCCCTTATTAAGAGTAAGAGAGGAGGGCCAGCACTTCCCTTGTTACTATCAGTACAGGCTTAAATTAATTTATCCCCTTTTGAAGCAGCATTCTATACAGTTAAGTATTTTAAAAATGTGATTATACAGCTGTACAAGTTCATTATATATGGACATGCAGCTTACGTCCTTTTGGTAACACAATTTCAACAGTCCCATTAAAATGAGAAGGTAATTTTTTTTGTTCTGGTTTGATTTTTCCTTCTTCCAGCAGTACAAATAGGATGCAGTACTAAATAGACTTGGGCCTCTTCAGTTAAGGAAAGAGAAACAGTAGAGAGAGAGATGGTGATGGTAATCTATCAAACCTTAAGTGAAATTAAGAAACTGATGAATGGTGTTTCACCACTATTTTTTTTCTCCACAGTGTAAGGGAATGGCAGGTTTACAAGGATGGTAAAATGGGGCGTTTCTTTCCTTCCTCACAGCAAATATTTCAGTTGAAAAGTCGCTGCCAGAATACAGGGCTGGGGATGAAAGTGCTGTGCAGATTTGCAATCACACGGATTTGGTGACAGATGTGTGCACTGATGGCAATAGCGCAGTCACTTGTGCCCGGTTGTAGGCCAGGAACTCCCTGGGTTTCTGGGTGAAGCCAGGGAGGACTCTGTTCTCCCTTAGTTCCCGACCGGTCTGATAGCAGGCGGTGTCACAGGCACAGTGCTGGGCTAGACATCTGCCACAGAGCAGGCGGTGAATTTGGAGGCCTTTTATCACACCCACACGCAGCCAGGCACGTCAGCTCCTCTGCTGCTGCACTTAGTAGTGTCTGTAACGCCTACAGCTTTTTTGAATGTTGCACTGGCACCCGTCTGCCTTCGTTGACACGTTTGTTAGGTTTGCTTTAACGAAACTGCCATCAAACGTGAGGTAACATGTTTCGTTGTATCTGCCTTATCTTAAACCATTTCTGTTCAGATACTTTATTTTGCTTAGTGTGGAAAGATTGATCATATAATTTCCTAAGGACTGGAGCGGTGTAGCCAGGTAGACTTCCACTGATGTCTGCTGGATGAATAATTAACTGCCAGATGGAGAGGGCAGTTCTGTGCTGCAGATAAGCAGCCTAAGCAGCCGGGTACACTCGAAGGGCCAGTTCTACTCCTTGTTCACGCCACCCTGGTGCGTCCTTCCCTCTTCCTTTGCAGCAGCACTGGCTGGCATTGCTCTGGTGCTGTAGGAATCTAAACTGGCTGAGAGCCCATTACCATTTTTTGCCTTCTTTTTTAAATTTTTTTTCAGTAGGCTTCACTTCTTGCCAGTCCAGCTGCAGTTGTGGGGGCAGACCAAGTGTTACTGTCAACATTGAGAACAAGAGCGCCTCTTCCGGGCCCAGTTTAGTTGTAGTGTATTGTGCTTGTGGGTAAGTCTGCTTTTTGGGAATGTTACTCAGTTTGGAGTGACTTTTTTTTTTTTCTTTGTATTTAATTAGTTTGAATATTGGTAATCCCATGTAACTTCTTAGTGTATATTGACTATATTCTCATTCCTCAAAGCAAAAATGGGTTGGTCAGAGTCTTTACTTTCCCATCCCCACGTTCCTCTTTGCTCTTTCACAGCTGAGTCCTTTGTTTTGTAGTTCTGTGAAATTTTTCTACCTCTGATGTAGTCTGTAAAGTTTTGGAGTTTGGCAAGTTCCTAATACCTAAAACTTCAAAGACAAGCTTCATGTATCAGCAGGCTTGAAGCTTAGATGTCTAGTCAGATTATGGAGTGGATGTCACACTGTTTCTGTTTCAAAGGCCTTGAGCTGTGTTAATGTCCCCAGAGTTGGAGGATGTTATGATCAGAAGTGTTCAGTAAACTTGGTCTGCCTGCTAAGAGGGTGGTCAATATGCACATACTGGCCAGCCAGCGAGATGTTGTTTGGCACCAGAGGATGTGGGAGGGAACGGAGAGAAAACTGTGGTTAGAGGAATATGTGTGTGAGTGGGGAAATGGATCTATTGCTAAGGGACAGAGAGAGTGAAATCATACAGGATATATACTGAGCTGGAGCAATTACCCTGGGAAAAGATATAGACCAAAATAGAACAAATCTGCAGAAAACCAGGCCTTCCTATGTCTGTTGCTCATAATGGAATTTGTTTGATGTGTGATGACTTCTTTTTTTTCCCTAAATGAGGAGAAAAATTTGAGATGAAAGAATCACTTGAGTTTTAAGAACTGGAAATACCATAGGTGTGTGTTTGGCATGACTGCCAGGGCAGAGTAGATCAATTCAGCCAAGTTTTTTGTTCTGTTCTCCTTATTAACCCAGACTTTATTAGAACACAGAGAAAGCACAATAGAATCTTTTTATAGCAGGCTCAGATATAACAACAGGTGTGCTATTCCCAAATCCAAGGATTTTTACGGAGTTGGTCAAAAGGAGCTTGAAGTGATATAGCATCTAGAAAGTGAAATGTGGGTGCTCTTTTCTGTATTACACTAAGCTGGGTTACGGCTATGACTGGGAAATATATTTGAGAATTAAATACAGTCTCTAAAAATGTATTTTTTCAAAGAACTGCTATAGTTAAAGCAGAGGATTAGTTTTTTGATAATGAATATAATGAAATTAAATGCCTCTATAACAGTGCAGTTGGTATGAGAGAATAATCTAAAAATACAGTTTTGAAATGTCTGACAAGCTCATAGGAGTACTGATGCAGCCACATGTTTATATATTAGTATGTCTGCAGTCCACACTCTTCCACCTACGGAACCCATTGAATTGTAATAAAAACCAGATTCTGCTTAAACTGCTTGTTGCAAATTCACGTGTTTTTTGAAAATGTTGGATTTGACAAGTGTTATTCTTCTGCACTGAGTCTTCTCTTCAGCAGGAAGTAGTATCATCCAGAATTTGTGCTTTTGGAAGGTATACTGGGAAGTATTTTAATCTCGTGCAAAGAAATTTGCCAATTCTGTTGAGTTTTTAATTTTAATTTAGAATGCAAGTTTCTAAAAGTATACTTTAAAAATAACTTTATTTAAACCATTTATTTGGATACAGCTTTGAGAAGATTCTCTTGTGGAAGCAGTGACTGGCACAGGCACACAGCATTCAGTTACAGCTCGATGGGACTGCTTGTCCATGGCAGGTTAGAGATCAGTGAATACAGTGGCACTTGCTAGAGCAGGTAGTAATGGTCACAGTCACATTTCTCATAGGAACGCAAGTGTGCTCAAAAGGACATTTTGTTTAGAATGACACCTGTCAGGCTCTGTGTTAGCCATGCACCCAAAAAAAGTACAAAAAGAAGTTAAAGGACATTTTCCACTTCCAAAGTGCTTTCTAACAGTACTTTCTGTCATCTTTGTGTCTCTTCTTTACCACCATTTCAGCATGTATATATGTTTCTGTGATACATGTCAGAGATTGTGACTCTGGAAATACTAAAACTGTTGCAAGCAGGTATATTTCCTGATACTGCTTTTCATTTGTTAAAATGAATTTGCAATGGCAGTGTGAGTTTGGATTTTGGTTGGTTTTTCTCCTTGGTTCCCTCTCCCCCTCCCACAGTGACTGCTTGTAATCTTTGCTGGCATGAAACTTGTGCTGAAGTACTTGAAGGTATTTGTGAATGTCCTTGTAAAACATCACTGTGGTGTTTTCTATCTTCTCTTTTGGGAAACAGAATCCTTGGTAAAATATGTATACATCTTGTTATTTTTAGCACAGTGGGCTTAACCCCTGTTGAAACCTTTAGGATTACTTTGTAGTTTTAGCACTGGCTTAATATTCTTTATGTGTAGTTGTTGTGTGAAATATCCCAATAATAGGTCTTGAGACCAAAACACGACCTGTGGGAGTGACGGGAAAGTTTATGTTAAAAAAGACACAACAAAGTAAAACTACAGGGAGGATGCTAAGGGTGGAACTGTTATACTGGCCTTCTGAAAGAGAATCAGCACTAATAACTTCTTGCAGGGCATTTAATAGCTGTCAAGTAGTCATGTTATGGTATTTTGAGCTTCAATTCTAAAGTGTGAACATACTTGCTCTTCCACTGCTAACCAACAATTTGAATAAATTTTATTCCAATGAGTAAGCCTTATTAAATATATTTTAAAAGAAAAATAGCTGTTTATTTGTTATATGTATGACATTTTCTATTACCTTAGGTTAATAGAGAAATTCTGTGTTAAAACAGAAAATACTTCTAATTTGGATTATCTGAGAGAAATTACAAATTGGAAATAAAATTCTGTAGAATGCTAACAGATAGAAGAGGTTCCTTTGGGGAAAAATTTAAAAGTGTGAGTTGAACATAATCTGAGAAACAAAATGCTGTCATGTATGATACACAGAAGCAAAATTGACTGTATTTTGCCTTCTGTAAAAAGAGGTCTCACAAATATGTCTGTTTGCAGTAAACAAAAAAATTGTTTAAAGTGCTCATATTCTGTAACAAAGGCACCTGAGTAAGGTTTTTGTTCTCATATGTAACAAACAAAAAACAATCAATTCTATGCTTACTTTGCCTAGAATTATAGAGATAGCCAGTTGTTAGTGCTTCAGATCCTTGACCTGCAATAACATTTATTGATAGTGGGGATTTTTGATAGATGTATTAGTATATTGATAAGAGTGATTATTTTCATCATCCTGCCTACTCTAGTTTTGGTTTCTTTTCAGATTGAAAGTCTTTTGGAAGCTCCCATTGTAGTGATATTTTGCATTCCTCACTAGATTCTAGGGTTTTACCATGAAGACAGTACTTTAAGTCAACATCTCTTTGCATTTCGAATTCTTTCCTATTTTGTAGTTGTGAACCGATACAGGAGAAACCATGTGACTGAAGGAATCCTGTGTAAAAGTCATTGAGCTCTGAATTTCTGGTTTTGACTTAAGATCCAGGCCAAAAACTTAGTCACAGCAAAGAGTGTCTGGCAGCCTACTGCTGGTAAGATATTTTTTGACATGAATAGAGGGACTCTACCTATCCAGTGTACAGTGACCAAAGGTCTCTTCTTGGTAGAGTTGCAGAATTCCCATCCTTAACAGTGCTCTGCAGTGTCAGATTTAGTTTAGCCAACGAAAGTACAAAGCACCTCCTATGGGAGTCATACCAGAGGGACTCAGTGTGAGCTCCTGGTTCCACACTGATGGCCCGAAGACTTGCACCCTCCTGAGATATGTCGAGGGCTTTTTTTCTCATTCCTGAGAGAACATTTGGTAGTGTGATTAATGAGTAAAATTACTATTTTATAAAAATGTTTCTCAGGTTATTCTCTTTCTCTTCTTACATGTGCTGTCATTGGAATGATTATTTTTTCCAAAATCTCTGCTGTCTGATAGCATAATGGCATGTTAGTAATTCCAGTATGTTCAGAATGGTAAAATTCTTGTCCGTTTTGTTTACAGCAAAATACTTATTCCAAATTGCAATGGCCTTTTTTTCATGGTACTAAACTACTCGCTTTTAGAGAAAATAGATGGAGACGGTTTATCTGTAAGATCATCTCACACTTCTTTTGAGGGGTAACTTACTAATTTCTGTGCTGGTACGTAATTGACCTGAAACTTAAGACATTGTAGTGTTGTTGTATCCTAAATAAACTATGTGCCTTTAGTTTGGAAAATTAAGTGAATTCGTAACAAAACTGTCCCTTTCATTTGAGAAAGGGACAATTCACATCATTCCAGAAATCTGTCCCGTTGGATCTGCATGAAGGCGTTGGTTTTGAGATGCGAAGCCTTTGCAATGGACGAGCTGTTCCAAGCAGTTCGTGGCTTCTGAGTAAGACGGGCTCGTGTCTAAGGGAAGCGCCCTTGGGGTGAGTTTTGAGTCGGGGCAGAGGTGGCCCGAAGGAGGCAGACCTGCGTGGCAGGGCAGCGGTGCTGCCCGGAGCCGGGCACTGGCTCCCCTCGGCTGCCGGAGCGAGGGACGCGGCCGGACCCCGAGCAGAGGCTTTTCCTGCCTGTTTGCGGAGCGGCTGAGCAGAGGCTTTTCCTGCCTGTTTGCGGAGCGGCTGGCGCAGGCCGCTGCCCGGGGAGGCCGTGCCGGGGTGCCATTTTGAGGCTCGGTGTGTGCGGGAGGAGGGGCGGCTCGGGTTACGGGCTCCGCATTCCAGCGCCGGGACGGGCTCGCCCTGCGCCCGCCGCCCCTGGCGGGCACCGCTGGGCCCGGGCTCCCTCCTTGCGGCAGCGTTTCGGGCCTTTGCCTTGGCTCCCAGTAAGCATAAGAACTTATTAGGAAAGAACTTGGTTTTGAACTATTTTTAGAGATCAGAAATCCTTGTGGTGCTGTTTAATTTTGCTTAGCTGTAACAGTGGTTATAAGGACTTTCTGGAAGCAGACTATTGTGCTTCAAATATTTCCTTGAAGGTTAATTATCTGATGTGTTTATTGCCTTCTCATTTTTTTCAAGTTGTTACCTGTATTTACACTATTAAGTAAATTCTAGTTAAATATTTGCTTTTTTCGTGGAGGTGTAGATTTTTGTATTTTGCTTGTTTTCCTTCTCTTCCCATGGATACAAAATAGCGATTTGAAGTAACGCATTTTAAAGATCGTGTAAGTTCCATTTCTTGTTTGCACTGCAGCAGTACTCAGTTGTTCCTTGGCAGAACAATGGTTGGCTATTTAGTGCACCCTTCTTAAAGCTTTCACCATTAAAAAACCCCAAAAAACAAAACACCTGCAGGAGAATATCATTAAGGCTTTTTATAATGGAGCTGAGTTTGTACTTAAAGTTTCAAGTTGACTTCGGAACGGAATGTTTTGTGGAATATGTATTGTAGTTGTTACAGCAACATCAGCTGGTACCTACTGTTCCTGCAGGGTCATTAGCATGTCCTGTGTACTTCTTTGGAGCTGCATAAATCTTTTCAGGTAAAAGAAACTAAGGAGGACATCTCAATTTGAAACTCTGAGGACGTTGTGTTGTGCTGTTTGGGGTGTTGTATTCTTCCCCCCACTTTTAATTCAGGCTGTAAATCATTCGACCAATCAGGAGTCCATAACTTGAATTTTTTTCCTCTACCTTCAGTATATTAGGACAAACATGAGATAAATAACGACTTTAGATTTAGTTCAAGAGTTAAGTACAGTTTTGTCCGTGGGAAGGCTCATCAAGGGCATGAGATACCACATTCATCAGAGCTTAAATGATGAATACTGTGTATCAAATGCTGTGAAATGTACAAAGCAAATCAGCGGCAAAAATATCTTCTCTGGCAACTAGTTAGAGTGGTATTATTTGTAAAATAACTTGAAGCTGTTAAATCATGGGGGTTTTCTTCGCGGTATGTAATCTCTTTGTAGCTAAAGAAGTAAAATGATCCTGGTTGTGGTTTGCAGTGCAGCTCTCTTGTCAAAAGAATTCCTTTTATTCCCCTCCCTCCTCCCACAAATAAAAGCCATCACACGCTGAATTGAAGAGTCCTCTGCAGTTTAGTTAAAATTAAACACCCGAGGAGAGTATCTTGTTCTGATGAAAATTCTGAGAGCTGCTGCATCCCTGAGCTCCCCAAAACTGAAGGGATATATAGCTGATTATTTCTGTTTCACTGCAGGGAGTCTTTTGTGTCTCCGCCAGCAGAAGTGTCTCTGGTACAGGTTGGAGAATTTTTCTTCACCGCTGCCTGAACATGTGAAATCTAGTCCTGTCTGATTAAAATTTGTAATAAACTTATTGCTAAGACTGAGTTTACACTAAGATCAATAAAATCTGATGATAATAGCAAAAATGAAACATTGACATTGAATCTCATTTTCTTATTAAGACTATATGTAGTAAAAAGAAATTACTTCATCACCTCATGTACTTTTTTGCCAAATTCTTCTCAGAGTTTTCTCAGTTTACTGCTCCTTGTGCTATAATTTAAAATGTGTGTGTTGTTGGCTTAAAAAAAGTTTATTCACACAAAGCAGTATACAGTGGATGCAGCTGCTGTTGTCAATATATAAAGGTAATTGATGTAAAAAACCACCACACATTTTTGTGTTTGTTCCAGTCTGTACCTCTGTAATGGTTCCAGTGCAGTTCAAATAGCTTCATCATTTTCATACTGAAATCAGTGTGTATATTGACTAGAAATGAGAAAAGAATTATAAATGCATATATAATGTATTTTACTTAGGTATTTCTGCCAGCTCGGGAACTGCCAGTAGTCTGTGATGGTAAAGGCCCTGTGCTGGGATCCAGGGCAAATTAATAAATTTGCACAGCTCTGGGTAAAAGTGTATCAGCAACATCCAATTTCTTGCCTTAGTTGAAAAAGAGCACAGCTGCTGGAGCACTGTAAGTTAACTCACGTCTCTGAGTTATGCTGCTTCCACCCACACATGCTTACCTTGCAGAATGTTTGCATAGATCTTCATAAAAACACTTCCCTTAATCTGCCGTGGCAAGCAACAGCATTATTTTGGCACTAAATTATCATGGTGTTGGAGCGGAGGGCCCAGGGAATGGAGGATATGCTCTGTGTGTGCTGTTGGTTTTGCTGTGAAGCTGTTATTTGTTCACCTGGCTGATAGGGCAGTGAGATAATGGATGGGTCTGTGCCTTTCATTTTCATATGATATGCTGTGTAGTAGGTTAAGTCATTGTCCTGATCTCAGAAATCCAATTTATCAAAAACCTAAACAAACAAAAAACCCCCAATCAACAATGTGAAACTCATCATATCAGTTATTTGAGGAACTTCATGCTTAGGTTACGCAGAGTACTAGCTCTGGTCTGCAGCTGGAGGGACAACAGTGGGATCAAGCTGAAGCCCTTTGGGTTTGGCTCAGTGTTCTGCTGGATTGGAAGAGAAATCACAGCCAGCAGGCTGCAGCCTTGGTCTTCCAGGTCTGGGTTCCCCAATAGAAGAGGGAGAGTGATGCAATGGTGTGGCCTTCAGGAGCGGGGCTGCCATGCACAGGTGTGTTTGCTCAGCCTGCAGAAGGCTGAGGAATGATGTTTGTTTTCTTCAGAGAAGGTGGAGCTAGAGTCTTCCCAGGAGTGCATGTTGAAAGGATGGTAAATTAGTAGTTGCAAGTTACAGCAAGGTAATTTCTTACTGGATTAAAAAAAAAAATAATTGGAATGGTGAGGTCCTTGGGACACGTTGCTGTGAGAGGCTGCAGAACTGCCTTTCTTGGACGTGTGCAGGATATTCTGTGTCAAAGTCCTGAGCAGCTTAACTGAATGTTAATTTGGCTTTTTATTGGGCACAGAGCTGGACTGAGCAACTTCTGGAGGTCTCTTCCAACCTGTGAGAGTTGATGGTTCTGTCTGACAGCAGCTGGGGTCTGTGGGGCTGACAGTTCATATGAAGAAGTCACGTCGTTTGAAAGTCAGAGCTCTTGCAGATTGTATTGCACCCGATTTCTAACCCAGCCTAAGAGGGTCAAAGTTAGTGAATGGAAGATTGGGGTGAAAATTGCTTGACTTTGTGTAACACCAACCATGTTGGTTTATCTGGATTCACTGGTTAAATTTTCATTTGTGTTGTGTATCAGGGTGAAAACGAAAACTGGAACTTCAGTGTGTATTTATCCTTCTGTGTCACAGAAGGGAAGAACTCGGCTAACAGATGTGGCACTGAGTGCTGGCCCTTTTTTTAGGGTCAGATTTGTGGGCTTTTTCTAGTAGATCTTTCTTTAGAAGGAGACTTAACTAGTTTTTTTATTCACTTCTAAAATTAGTTACTTGTAACTAAGGTTTGTTTATTTCAGATGGCCTGCATTCTGGATTTCTGAAGATCTAGGCTGGGGAATGAAAAACTGTGTAGGCTGTTTTTTCTGTTTATCCCTCATTTGTGGTAGTCTTCTATTCCCTGATTTAAATCTGACTTTATACAGAGAGCTGAGCCAATAGAGCTGCCAAATAGTTTGGTGCTACAGGCTATCTGAAAATCTCAATCTGAATATTTTGTCAGTGGGAGCTGTTGGGTGGATGCCTAGCATTTTATTTTTAAAATTTTTTTTAGTCTGACAACTTGGTTGTTTAAATAGATTTGGGCTCCTATTTTATTTTAAATCTTAGCATTTGTATTAGCAGAAATAACTGTACATAGTCTTGAGCTACACCACTTACTACTTACTTTTTTTTAAATTATGGCTGTTTGTGACCTGGGAAAGATAACCTAATGCAATGGATGTTAAATGCTGTTTGTTTTGAAGAGCATATTTGAGACAATGGAAAGACTTCAAAAAATGTTGAAGTTCTGAAGTCTTTTTCTGCCAGTGTTAGATTTGGCAGTGGTTTGCAAACATGACAGATAATTTGCCAGGAAAGGAGTAACTCTAAATGTACTTGTTGGGAGTCTCCTGATTTTCTGCAAATGTTAAAATCCTGTTGTTGGGCTTAGAATGGGAGAGTTTATTTCAAAGTGAACTATGGGTAGTTTTCTTCCTTCTTTTTGTGAGGCAGGGTATGAAATGGCTCTAGGTAGAACTGTTGCCTAGTCCATATTGCCTAGCCAACCTTACCTGTTGTCCCCTAGCAGGGAACTATTTTTATACAGATATAATTGCAAACTGACAGTAATTTTTTTTCAGCATAGATTTATGCTTGTCAGGTTTTCAAACTGAGAGAAACTCTCCTGAAGAGAGGACAATGGTATCATTTCTGTTATAATGTGTAATAAACTGTGACGGGCTTTGCATCGGTGTTCTGGCCATCTGCAAGTCTCATACAAGCAAATAATTGTTATTTTTCCAATTGGATTTTTCTTGGCAATGTTATCAAATATGAATGTTACCAGCCAACTCCACAGAATCTTTTTTGTGTTAATTTTTTTCAAACTAATTGTTAAATAAACCATGCTGGTAGAAGATGAGAAGCCTTAAGGCAAATTACTAAACTAGAAAAAATTCCCCAAATACTAAAGACAAGAATCTTCTTCCCTGGTTCTTTGTATTTTTTTCAGGTATTAACTGTGTACTGGCATTAAGATCTCTTACCTGTCTTCTTTTTCCTACTTCCTTAGTTTTGATTGTTGGAGAATGACAGTTTCTGTACTGCATATACATAAATGTGTGGAGATAGCTCCAAAGGACTAGCGGCAACTTGCAAGTTGTGTTTACTTTAAAGATGGTGACTGTAAGTTAAGCCCAAACCCAGAACATTCCTGGAATCACAGAATGGTTTGTGTTGGAAGGGATCTCCAAAGCATCTTGTCCAGATCCCTGCAGTGAACAGGGACATCTCCAAGTAGATGAGGCTGCTCAGAGCTCTGTCCATCCTGACCTTGAATGTTTCCAGGAATGAGGCATCCACCACCTCTCTGGGCCACCTGTGCCAGTGTTTGACCAGCCTCATGTAAACAAACCCTCCTTGTATCTACTCTGAACCTGCCACACAGTTTCAAACCATTACCCCTTGCCCAGTCACAAAGGCCCTGCAAAAACGTTTGTCCCCACCTTCCTTTATTTTTTTACCTTGTGTATTGGCAGCAGTCTGCAACTGTTACTTCTCTTCTGAGGCCTATTTTTCCCCTTCCAAACATCATTAGAAGGTAGAAATATAAGCATTTAGTGTCTTTCTTGGCTTTTATTTAAAACTGCACATTTCACGTTTTCCTTTGTGTTAGTGCTTGTAATTAGGATTTATTGCAACATCAACGAGAAATAGAACGTATCTGGGAACTGGAAAGCTTTCTCAAATATGGCTGTAGTTTCATCAAAGACTCAAGAAACTATCAAGGGAATACAACTGTGGTTTTTTCACTAGGTATGTTGTTGTTGTTGTTGTGTGGTCTCTTGCATTAACTCAGGCTTTAAAAAAATAGTCCATTTGCTTGGAATTTTAGGCTTTCTTCCATGTCTTTTTCTTTGATTTTATGTATGTCAATAGGTTTGATCAATTTAAATATCATTATTGTCAGAAAACAGCGGTGATCTTGCAGAGAGTCAGCTAAATAAAACAGTGAAAATTGTTCTTCCGCTGACATATTCTTTGTAACAGCTGTATTGGAAAAAATTCTCATGTAAAAAGTGGCTTTTTTTTATATTTTATTTGATTTTAGTAGCATCTGAGGAAGCCTTTTTAATGAAGATAAAATAAGTAAGATAAATGTAATAAAGATAAGACTAGATTATAAGGAACTTCCCATTTTAACTGTGCCCTGTTTTGCAGTACTGCAGTAGGAGAAACCTAGCACTTCCTAGGTTCTCCATAAACTATTTGTTTCACTTGCTGACAGTGGCTTGGAAAGCTTTTTTATCTGTTTTTCAGTAGTAGCTGTGTATCCAGCTGCTGTATGATTAGTGGTTCTCTCAATTATTTCTCCTAAAAGCATAACATGAGAACAGTCTGAAGTATTAAATGGGCTTTTCTGTTAGTTTAGGGTTGTATCCTGTCCTGCTTATAAGGAAAAATAAGCACATGCAGCTCATCAAAATACACTGAACTTCAGATGCACAGTTATAGCTTATGCTGTGAAAACTTCTAATATTTACAGTTGATGAAAGAGTTTTAAAATTGTAAATTCAAAGACTTTTTTAATGTAGAAAATATTTTTTTAAATAAGCCTGGAAAAACCTGTAAAAATGTACTCTTACTGTGCAGTAATGGAAAAGTTGTTTGTCATCACTTCAGGTGCAGTAGACACTTTGGTTTCTCGTTTGGAGTCAGTTTGTCTGAAGCAGCACAGTGAGGCTGAGGAGCTTTGGGGTGAGTCCTTCCCTTGCTGTTTGGGTAGGCTGAGTTTTGGGGTATTTTAATTTCCATCTGGAGATGAGCAGTAGCTGGAAAAAAAAAAAGCTGTTCTCTTTCCACATCTTTTCCTTACCTGTTTCATTATTCTAAACAATCTCCCTCCTCTTCATCCGAGTCAAAGTATTAAAAGCATAAATATTCGTAGCTATTTAATTTTTCTAAGTCACCTTCCTATATACATTGCTGATAAACAGTTCTTTGTCATGACCTTTGAAGCTGATGGAGGGTGAATTCTTGTTCTTCCTGCTCTTCTTGATTCACCTTTGGAAGTCTCATCTGTCAACTCAAACAGAAGGCTGTTGCTTCATCTTGCTCATGTTCTCACTGGGTTTCGTGCAACAGATTCTAGGTCTTTAAAAGCATCTTGATCATGCAGTTTTCAAATTATCAGATGCCTTTTTTATTTTTTTTTCCATGTCCTCCCCTCCCAGAGGCAGATAGAGGATTCTGAGGCTGCTTTTCACTTTGTCAGTTCTGGGCTCGGGTTACAAGTACCGTGATACGAATTACATATCCAAACTGCTGCTATTTTACAGTATCTAAGAATGTTCCTCTTAAGATAGCTTATAAATATTTGACATCTTTTAACAAAGAGGAACTGTGAACAGCTTTTAGCTTATTTAACAGAAGGAAACCTCCCCAAGGCCAGCCAAGAAGCGCCCCCACCTCTGCCAAACCTGTTTGCTGGACTCTGCGTAGAACTGATACTGTCATTGTACAAATTGCAAAGCATTAGGATCTGTTGACAAAGAGATAAACCTTCCCCCTGAGGGAGCAGGTAGACAAGGAAAGCCTGCAAGCTCTTAATTCATCAGGAGGATTCTTGAACACTTGAATTTTTAAACTTTTGGAGCAGTATTTTGAAGAATGTGTGTTGTGTGGTTGCCTCTTCTCCCTCCCTAGTTATCTCAGGAAGTACAAAATAACCCAAGGCCATTGGATGCCTTTGCAAGCCTTGGCAGGAGTTAGCAGTGTCCAAGGACATTAGTAGGAGTTTGAGTTGGGTCATACGTCTCTCTATCCCCTGACATCATTGTTTCCTCCCTATTTCCCCACTCCCTTTTCTGGTTTTAGGAAAGGCCAAGACCCATACAGTCTGATCTGCACAAAGTTTTGGCAATTTGACAGTCAAAACTCACTTAATCAGGTCACTGAATTATCATACAATATTCTGGTTTAGTAGAAACAGACATCCTGTATTTTAAAAAACTTCAGAATTTCTGTGTCTCACCTGATTTCCAGACATACATGCTCAAGCAAAATACATTACAGCATCTTAAACTCACCCTTTCCTGTGTTTCCTGCAACTCCAAACTTTTCTTCGTGTTCTTACCCCAAATATTCTTCTTTCTAAATAAGGAGGAGTTAGGTTATGGAGATGCTTACATTACGCTAGTGGCAGGCATCTGCTCTAGTGACTGCCAGAATATGATTGCGTGCTGCTTTGATTTAGTTACACTGCTTAGATCTTTCAAGTTCTTGTTATTGAGTTGTTGTGTGGTTCTGTTTAAATATACTTAAATATTTGTTCTGTTTCAGTTCTGAGAATATACTTTACTAATGGTAGAAGGAATGTGTGAGAGTACTGCTTCTATTCAGCAGAACTTCTTTTTAAACATACTCATTTATTTCTGCTTACTTAAGTAACTTTTATTGTTTTATCTTGTGACTCTTTTAGAGACAGCAGAACCAAGTCAGACTTTCCAAACTTCCTTGTGTGCTGGAAAGCTGTTTCCTGACTTGCACTCACATATACTTGAATAAATCACCTGAAGTAAATGCAGGGACATATCTGGGGCACACACTTTATTTTGCAGAATCTTCTACTGTTAAAGCAGTCCCAAGAAAGTAACCCATTGTTGGCTCTGGGCTGAGTTGGTAGGGCTGATAGTAAGGAAAGCTGTGCGTTTCTGTGAAAGAGTCTCCTGTCAACAGAGCCTGCTGCTGCAGACTGTGTAATTCTGTCTCAATTTTAGTCATTTTCAAAGCTGCTTATATATAAGGTGGAAGGCCAATTTATCATTCCAAAGATTCTGTGGTTTATAAGGAAGGGACTATGTAAATAAGTTTTGTTATGTTCTTTTACATTTTTAAAAAATAGAAATACTGAACTTGTTCCTCCTTGGCTTTGTAAGGCATGTAATCTTACACATTTTGAATCCACAGCCTGTACATTTTTTCCTGCAATTGTTTGTTCCAACAATTGCATTTGGATTTGAACAAGCAAAAGTTGTCGTGATAGTGTGTGTGTATATATATATATATCTTTTTTGCAGTCTTGTTCAATTATATGTTATATAGTAGTTTTAATTTATGCATCTTGCTGTAAAAAAAGACAAAAAGAGACAAAGTGTAAATAACCAATCCATCCTTTATAAAACCCTTCAGGAAAAACTGACTTTTTTGTTGTTTACTTTCAGTTGGCTCCTGGACAGCTTTTCACGTTTCTTTACCTGAATAAGGAAGCTGCTGCCCTGAACTGGGATTCTTTTCTATTTCCAGTAAATACTTTTGGAAAGTATCTAGCATTGAAATCTATCATCACTTCCAAGTGTCTTGCATTCTTGTCAAAGAGAGAATGCTGAAGTTCCAGTAAGTCATTAGTGGGCTGAAATTTGTTTCTTCAAGGAGTAAGGAAGCTCAGTAGCTTTGAGGTTCAGTGGAAATTGTTACCTGAAAGGACCTACCTGAAGGGTGACACTTCAGTTGCATTGTTGTTACCTGTTTAAATGAAGCTATTCCAAGGAGTGCTCCTGTTAGTGAAGCCTGTAAGTCATATACAAGTTTCTTTTGAGCATATACCCAGATGTGACTGAATTCCTTTTGAGCCCAAAAGATTTTTGTCTGCAGTTGGGCCCTTGTCTTGCAGAGTCTTTGAGCAGTGGTGTGTATAGTCTGTAGTCTGTTACAGAAGGTGAAAACAAAGAAACCTATAAGAAAAGACAACCCAGCAATCTTATTTAGAAATCTGCTGTCTTCCCCTAAATTTCACAGTATTGATTGGTATTTTATAAATAGTTCTCCACATTGCTTAGGAGGAGGAGGAGGCAGCTGCTCTGTACGGCAAAACATTGTGCTGCAGTGTTCTCTGTATAATTTTATAGTTAACATATAAATGGCTTGAAGGTTTAATAGAATGTAGATGATTCTCAGTGTAGAGAGGGACAGAGATTACATCTCTATTCAAACCCCTTTTCTTATTTTTCCTTGATTAAAACAAGAATTTTATTTACTTATTTGAGTAGGAAATTAAATAGCTAAGTTAAGGAAACATAAAAAGAGGCTCTGTTTTCCTTTTTCCCCAAAAGAAAAATGGAGAAAGAAAAATTACTTAGGGTAATTAATAATTTAAAGTGTATCTGTTAAACTTGTTTTAGCTTTAGCTTTTAAAAAGCTGTAGCTTTTTTAGTTTTTGTTGAAAGATATGCATTAGTACACCTGGTGTACTAATTTATACATCTGAAATAGCTCCACTTCCATCTTTTTTCAAAGTTCTTTTTTTTAAAGTTTAAATATTATTAATTAGCCACAAATGGGACAAAGATGGAAAGATAAAAAATCTTGTGATGGACAATGCTCTGTGCATTGTGGAACTTTCTCTCCACTGGTTTCAGACTGGTCCTGTATATGGGGAGCTCTGCTTGGTTGGGCTGAGCAGTGTGGATGTTGTATTCAGCTCTGAGTAATTCTGCTTGGGATTCTTCTCTGTTCATGGGCAAAAGGAAACAACATAAATTCCTAGCCCAGTATGCCATAAATGCTCTTACTTGTGCATTTAGAAATCTTACCAGAATGGAGAATCCACTGCATCAAGGGTGAATCAGTCTGCAATTGATAACTCCTTAAAGTGTATTTCCTGTTTGAATTTAGATGAGATTCAAATGTCAGCTGCTGGCTCTTGTGTCTTCAGTAAATAAAAAAAGCTGCTAGAGTCAGAGGGTTTTGTTTTTTGTGGGTTTGGTGTTTTTTTGGTTGGTTGGGGTTTTTTTGTTAGAAGTCATGTTAAAGCAACAATGTTAAGTATCTTCAGTTTCTTGCAGCAGGACAAGCTTTCCAGACCTAAAATAAGCATGAATTTTTCAAAAACATGATTGAACAATAACTACCACGAATGCTTGCTCGTATTTTTCTGATGCTGTCTCTCAGTGTTGATGGAAAAGCTTTCGTATTATTTTTCAATCCACTCTGGAACACAGTGAAGTCTAAATTATTTTCTTAACATATCAAGAATAAAATAACTTTTCCCTTGGTGTGTATTTTGCTATAAAGCATGAATTAAAAAGGTGGTTGTATCTCAGGGGTCTTCTCCAATAGCAAGAGTGCTTAATTGGCTAATCAAATTATGCCTCTTTTCTCCCTTTTCCCCTTCCGTAGGCTTTGTGCTCATCTCTGTAAAAAGTGATGTCTTTAGCAGGCACAGCAGTGAATGATCACTTGTACTTGTCAGGTCCCTCTTGGGAACACCCTGTTACCTTAACTTCCAAAATAAAGTACTGAGATGTGTCTGAAGGAGAGCAGCTGTCAGGTTTGTTAGCTCATGTCAGCATTGTCAGAGCAGTTGGAGGCGTGTGCAGAGTACCAGGTGTGTCACAGTTCTCAGCAGGCACCTCTGGTGCGTTTAGAGCTTTGTTGGCAAAAATCTCTCCCTTGCTGAAGAAGCCGTGGATTTAATTTAGCTATTCTTTTTCAAGTTTTTTTTTTTATTTCAGGGTACAGCCTGTCTCTTTTAGTGTTTGTCCATGGAAGGTGGTGTTGCTGTATGAAATGAACCTGTTCCCAGGCAGCTAACCAGAAGAGACCTGCATTGTTCTCTGCAAGTGGCCTGTCACCACCTTTTACCTCAATGAGTTTTCTATTATGGCTTTGCTAAGGGGAAAAAAAAAAGGCAGCTTAGTTTTCTTTCAAATCCTTGTGAGGGCACCAGGAGTCCTGTACATTTGAAGAAGAGAATTTGAGATGTGATGAATTCTTCACCATTGCTTCCAAATATATAAATCAATAGGAAATGCAAGAGGCCAGATTAGATATTAGATAACTGTACAGGATGTCCAGGAACCTGGTGATGAGTTTTCCTGCCCTGTGTTTGTTTGTGCCCTTCAGGTCTGTTCTGGATGTAGTATTTCAGAAATCTGTCATTAGAAATCTTAGGTCAAGTTGAAAGCATTCATAATGTGGTGACCAAAGAACTAGAGGCAGTATAACATTCTAGCATTCAGAATGAAAAATTGTTAGACTTAATAGCTGAAATGGCTGAGAGGATTTTTGAGCACCTTAGTGTCTACACTGAATTACCCTTGTGTTATTTGCTTTGTGAGGCAGCATTGCCTTACTCCAACCTGTCCACCTTAGCTAGAGCAGATGTTGAGGCCATGGTGACCTGAGTTTAGACTTGCAAATCAAGTGCTGTATCATCATGCAAATGGTAAGGATGGAAATGATTTTATGCTCACATCTTCTAAAATCCTGATGAGTAAAGAATACTTTAGAAAATATCCAGCTTGTTTTATTACTTGAGAAATTTCTTCTAATTGTGCATCAGGCACAGCATCACTGACTGGTCAAGGGATGAGATTGTCCCTCTCTGCTCTGCCGTGGTGCAGCCTTGCCTCAGGTCCTGTGTGCAGTTTTGGGCACCATAATACAAGAAAGATTCTAAAGCTGTTAGAAATGTCTAAAGGAGAGCAACAAATATGGTGAAGGGCCTAGGGAGAAGCCGTGTGAGGAGAGGCTGAGGGCACCTGGTCTGTTCAGCCTGGACAGGAGGAGACTGAGGGGAGACCTCACTGCAGTCACAGCTTCTCCTGAGGGGAACAGGAGGGGCAGGCACTGATCTCTGCTCTGTGGTGACAGTGACAGGAGCCGAGGGAACGGCCTGAAGTTGTGTCAGGGGAGGCTGAGGTTGGACATGAGATAAAAGCTCTTCCCCCAGAGGGTGGCTGGGCACTGGAACAGGCTCCCCAGGGCAGGGGCCACAGCAGCATGGCTGGCTGAGTTCAAGAAGCTTTTGGACAATGCCCTTGGGTACAGGGTGTGACTCTTGAGGTGGTCCTGTGCAGGAGCTGAATTTCAGTGATTCTTGTGGGTCCCTTCTAACTCAGGATATTCCATGATTCTAATTTCCGTTTGTTTGGTTTTTGGGGTTTTTTTTCTGAAATAACAATGTTTAAAGAAATTACTGAGACCAAGTGTGCTCCAACAAGTCCCTAGTACAAATATCTTACTAAAAAAGTTGATTCCGTAATTAGAACTTTCTTGTGTGTAACACTCTTTTAAAAAAAGATGACTTGTGTTTTTTGGAGATAATATTCAGTTGTCTGAGTAATGAATTGGTGTCACTGTATCAGGAAAAGTTTACAGTACCTGTAAACAGATGAAGGAATGTTCAATCTGCTTGAGATGAGATACAGTCAAAGGCTACCAAGGTAATTTCACATGGTTATCTGCATTATAAAGCATTCTTTCACTTTATGTACAGAAAGGTGGGGATTTTTTTACAACAAAATTACAAAAAAGGGTAAAACATTTAGTTGTATATCTTCTCTGCCAAAGACAGTTGTTTCAGGAGCTTCAGTTAATTGTGGAAAGCCAGAACATTCCTGTAGACAACCATGTGTAACATTGTGCATTAGAAGACTATGGGGTTATGACTTTCTGAAGTTTTGTCCAAAGGAATCTATGAAAATACCCACATACCTAAATTTTAGATACAACACATGATCCAAATGAATTCTGAAGTTGTCTAGAATAATTGGAAATATTTTTACATGCCTTTGTTTTGTAAAGAGTTATTTTACTCTTGAATGTTAGCATGTAATCCACGTACTTTTCTATGGAGAAACTTACGTACTTGATAGGTCTGCTTATGGTGAAGGCCTTTAACCTTATTGTGATGGGAGTGGTGTCTGAGGTGTCTCCTGATTTCCTTAAAGAATCTGTCATGCTTCCATGTGTTCAGAGCTGTTGAGCTGATGGCTCTGACTTAGAGCTTTGCTGAAGGCAGTGATCTTGTTGGAAAGGTTTTCTCATTCCCAGCTATGTGTTCCTGTGTTTCTTGTCAGAAGTTAGCCAGCCTGCAACCCATGTTTAATATGATTTTCTGTGTGTGGATTTGGTTTGCATGGCAACCTTTTTGTTGCAGGGGGGCTACAGGGGTGACTTCTGTGAGAAGCTGCCAGAAACTTCCCCCATGTCAAATGAGCCCAGTGCTGGCCAGGTCTAGGAGGGACCCACTGCTTGCCAAGCCTCAGCCCAGCACTGATGGTGGAAGTGCTGCCCCATGTGCGGGGATAACACGTGTGAGCAAGGGAAGAAGTTACAGTGAAGTAGGAACTGCACCTGGAGAGAGGAGTGAGAGTACGTCAGAGAAAGAAAAAGAACTCTGCAGACCCCAAGGTCAGTGGAGAAGGAGGGATAGGAGGTGCTTCAAGTGCCAGAGCAGATTCCCATGCAGCCCATGGTGAGGCAGCTGTGCCCCTGCAGCCCATGGAGGTCCACAGTGGAACTGAGTTCCACCTGCAGCCCATGGAGAACCCCATGCTGAAGCCAATTTATGCCCAAAGGAGGCTGTGACCCCATGGAGAGGGGAGCTCATGCTGGAGCAGGTTTGCTGGCAGGACTTGTGATGCTGTGGAAGGAACCTATGCTGGAGCAGCCTTCTAAGAGACTGCACCCTGTGGAAGGGACTTACACTGGAGCAATTCATGCAGAACTGCAGCCTGTGGGAAGGAGTCACGTTGGTGAAGCTCATGGGGGAACTGTCTCCTGGGGGAGGAATCCCATGCTGGAGCAGTGGAAGAGTGTGAGGAGTGCTTCCCCTGAGGAGGAAGGATCAGTTGAGACAATGTGTGGGGAACTGATCGCGATCCCCATTCCCTGTCCCCCTGTTCCACATGCAGGGAGAAGAGGAGGTAGAGATTTTGGGGGTAAAGTTGGGCCCAAACAGAGGGGAAGGATAGAAGGAAGGTGTTTTTAAGGTTTGGCTTTATTCCTCATTATCTTCAGTTTGTTTGGTGATCTAGTGAACTAGTTTCCCAAGTTGAGTCGTTTTGCTTGTGACTTTAATCCAGGAGTCCTCAAACGTTTTAAACAGGGGGCCGGTTCACTGTCCCTCAGACACTGCCGGGGGCTGGTTCACTGTCCCTCAGACACTGTCGGGGGCTGGTTCACTGTCCCTCAGACACTGTCGGGGGCCGGACTATAGTTCGGAAAAAAATGAACGAGTTCCTATGCACACTGCACATATTTTAGTTGTAGTAGTGCACAAAAAACAGGAAAAATAATGCAATATTTCAAATGAAGAACAATTGCAATCAACAAAAACAAATAATATTTCATTGTCAACTATGGGCCTGCTTTTGGCTAATGAGATGGTCAGTGTTAGGTTCCATATTTGTCACTGCTAGTCGTAGCAAGTGTCTTATCTGCATGTCTCGGACGCTACCTCAGAGGGACGGACCCGCCCATCTGAGAGCGCGGGTCGAGAAGGGACGGGGGAAGCGGCCGCGGCNGGCCCACGGGGGGAAGCGGCCGTGGCCCTGCGGGGTCAGCTCTGCCGGCCCCGCGGGGTCGGGCCCACGGGGGGAAGCGGCCGCGGCCCCGCGTGAGGCGGCCGGACAGCTCTGCCGGCCCCGCGGGGTCGGGCCCACGGGGGGAAGCGGCCGCGGCCCCGCGGGGTGGGCGGAGGGCCGGACTGAGGACCCTGGCGTATCCGGCCCGCTGGCCGTAGTTTGAGGACCCCTTCATTAATCAGTGAGTGATCTGTCCCTGTCCTTATCTCAACCCACAAGCCTTTTGTTATATATCTTCTCCCTGTTTAGTTGAGGAGGGCAGTGACAGTGACTTTGGGCACCTGGCATCCAGTCTGAGTCAACCCACCACACTACTTAAAAATTTCAAAAAAAATTAATGTAAAATAGAAATTTAAGGAAGGAAATATCAATCCTGCGCACATAGAGGTGTAAGACCATGTGATAGAACATTAGTGAAGTTTTCAGGTTGTTTGCTCTGTAGTATTTTGATAGTGCACAAAACCATGGGATTTTAAAGCTATAACAGATTTTTTTTTTAATCAAAGGGTTCCTGAAAATGTTTCTCACCATTTGAATTACTCTGTAAAATAGACAGATAGAAGAAATACTTGACCTTTTGCAGGAATCTTAGGGGGAGGGAGAAGAGGATCACCTATCAGAATGTGGTCTAATATGTCCTGCGGGACAGGCAGAAGCTAAATGTCATTGGCTCTTTTGTCAGAGAGAAATTGCACTCTGGGCAACATTCCCAGGATCAGTATTATGATAAGAATGCGCGCCTCGGAGTCTGTGTGCCAGGTGATCGAATTTAATTGTTGCTTCCATCCACACAAGGCAAGTGTGGATGTTTTAAGTGTTGCTTCCATCCACTATTAGCCAGGTGGCAAGTGTGGCCCAGTGACCATCTGAAGCTTGCTGGGAAGGCTGGCTGGGACATTTGCCTGATGGTTAAACACAGCATGGAGCCTGGGGTTATTTTTTTTTGGATAAATTTTTTTGCAACTCAGGAAGACTTATGAAGTCAGTGGTGTCACAAGCAGCCTTACGTTTTCAGGGATGTCAGACACAGCAGCAGACTCTTAATTGTGGGGCCAGTCTGTCGTCAGTATCCCAAGAGGAGGCTGAGATTGCAGGTGGAGGAGCTTAGGGCCAGGTGCCCCCAAAGTTGTGCAAAAGCAGTTGAGTTTTACATCTCTCTTGCAAACCAAGCATATATGTTGGAGAAATTGTTTTGGATACTTGGAGAGCTATGGGATGTGATGAAAGAAGGAGTTGCTCAGCAAAGGCTTTTGCCCAGTTGTTACTTGACAAAGCCTGACAAGTCAGATTCTGACTTCACCTCGGCACAGAATGAACTGGTGGCTTTGATTTGTCACCACTACTGCAGTCTGATGGGTTTCCTTTTGAGGGTAACTGCTTTTCTTTTAACAGCAAGCTGTTGTCAGATCCCTTTTACCTCCAAAGTTTGGAAAGTGAGCTGATTTTTCAGCTTCTACTAACTCTCTGATGAATAATAATTTAAGAAGACTGAGAGGAATTCTGCAGCTTTCCTGGGAGCACAGAGCCTGCTCTCACAGCACAGCAGCCTGTGGAGTCCTTCAGATGAGGTAGCTAGGTATGCCAAAATAAAACACTGAAGACATCCTCGAAGAAATCAGGAGGCTTAGACTCCTTCTGGTATGTGAAATTACATCTCCAGGGCAAAGTAAAAATCTGGTGGAATTATCTGGCCCTGGTGATCAGGCAGATTGTGCCTGGATTCTCATGGCCCAATAACAAATTATTTGTGCCATTAGATGCAGTGGAGAGTATGGTATATTCTAATTTATGCAGATTTGTGTCATTCTGGAAAATGCTTTTTTTTCTGTCAGGTCCCACACAGTCCCACCTTACTCAGGAATTAGTTTGTGCTCTCATAATTCTAGATATGCCCAGGGGCAATGATATTTCAGGAGCTTGGTCATGTAGACCATTTTGTCTTCTGTCACAGCAGGCACTAAAGAGGATGAAAACAAAAATGTGTAACAGGGGCAGGGAGAGTGCTTGCTTAGCTGCTAAATAGTGTTGGTCCTTCAGATGCCACCTGTTCAGAGTGTCTTGTGTCTGCCTTTGCTTGCATGCTTGTAAGGCCTCAGAAGGAAAAGCTTGGGTTGTTCTAGGGCACAGATTCTCCCGCCCTATGAAAAGGGGACAGATGATGTGAGGAGTCTTCTGATACCTCTTGAGAGAGCTGTCAAGGGGAGCTGTCTGTTCTGCAAAAAATTTTTTTTCTGTGTTAGGCCTGGTCCATTGATTTAACTTTGTCATGTTCACAAAATAAAAGACAGAGTCAGGAAGACGAATGTTGTATGGCTGTCTTAGAGAACTTCTTCTCCCTCAAAAAAGAGGGTGATCTGACTTAAAGAACAACAGTTGTAGGTTTGTTTTGGTTTTTTTTAATTATAGAGATTTGTCCTATATTTTCTGTCAGACTGGAAGGGAAGGTCAATCAAGAGTTGTTTCCATTAGTGGCAGGAGAACTCATTCATTTTTCCACCTGCCTACAGAACCAACCAGCCAGGTTAGATTAGTAGTGGAATGGCCCAATTGATGTTTCAATCTGTATTATTTCTGTTCTGTGTGATATCGCGTTTCCTTCAAATTGCTTCATGGTGGTATTTCTTAAGTTCTCACAAATTATTAAGAATGCTTTTTGCCATCAAGGATCCATGCAGTAATCAATAAAAACAACAAAATCTAGGCTTTCCAAGAACAACCTGGAAGTATCAGTGCTATCCTGAACTAATTTGAGTGTTTTGACTAGATATATAGGAAGGCCAAAACACTGTAATATAGATGTGAAGAACTTCATGAAGTAAGACATGAAGTGCTTGAATGTTGTATAATTCCTTGTATTTTTAATACCTTGCAAGAATAACTTAATGATTGTTAATTAAAACTCAAGGGAAGGTAGGTGTAAAATCAATTTTAAAAATTAGCTTTCATGGAGGTATATTTTTGTATTTACATGATTTTGAACAATTTTGAACTAGCTTGCCTCAAAGATCAAATAAATGTGCTTGAACCATGTCTCAGGCTCTTAATTTCCCTCTTGTTACCTGGAAGACTTGGTGTCCAGGGACTGGAAAGTGTTTCTTCAGCAAGTTTATTTCATGAATTGGTCTCATTGTATTTGGAAGGGCTGTTTGTTCAATGAGATGTTCTTGCTCATATACCTTCACTGTTTGACGGACAAAACCAGCAAGCCCCAGATTTGCCATACAGTATGATGTTTGCTTTTCCCAGCGTGCTCTGGGGGTTTAGCTCATATGTAAACTTGTTGAAAAAGATTTCCTTAATAAATTCCTATCTTTGGACATGAACTGTGGAGTAAAATTTGGAAATCTGGTATGGCTTCTTTGCCTTTGCAATTCAACTCATATTTCAGAGCAGTAGTCATCCCATAAAAGCAATAGCTTACAGCAATTCTGGCTGTATTTTCTAGTGGCAGTCATGAGATTGCTAACTGAAGCATCTTCCAGGCTCCCATATGGGTCTGCAGTGTATTTTCATTCTGCATAGATTTCTAACAAAAAGTCGATTGTCTAGGACTCTACTTAACCTGAAAAGGAATAATTCTGCTTCTGAAACCTCTCCCATCTCTGGTTACCAGAGCTGTCAGCTTGCTGTGTACTCTGACATTGCACACAGAGATGTGTTTCGAGCACCACATGGTTTTCTCCTTTTCCCCTTTGCTCCCACCCAAGTCTCAGATGCTGAATGGTTTTACCTTTTTTTCTGGTATAACTGTGAGTGCGGTATCACCCATGTCTGTGCCATGATCTGAATTTACAGAAACTCCAAAACAAGTTCTGTGTCAGAAATTGAAATAAAGGTATGCATACCTGAATGGCCACCCTGCAGAAGTGCTCTATGGATGGCAGGAGGAACTGAAAGAGAAGAAAAGAAGTAACTGGAAGCTGGAGTGAATGGTCAAGTATTTAACCCTGTCTGTGCCAATGAGTCCTTGTATGATCATGTACTTAATTGCACTTGAATTAGTTCAACTCATATGTTACTTTAAGTTACTTTACAAACGTCTGTTCCTTAAATACACACTGTATTTAACAAGTAGCAGGCTCCTTCAGGAAGAAAGATGGTTTAAGATGAATAAAGCAATTCGCCTGAAAACTGGTGAGGCAGTTGGAGCAAAGTGAGAATGAACAGATGCAGAAGAAGTCAAGGGCCAGGAAAGTTTTTGGCATCAAAAGAAGAGACAGGTGAGGGAATGAATTGGATGTGGCCCTGCACCTGAAGAAGCTGGAACTACTGAGAAGGGAAGCGGTAACTGGCGATAAGTGAGTGGTCAGACAAGAAAAAAGGAATCCACAGGCTGACTAAGTTTGCTCCTCAAGGCAAGTCAGTCTGACTTGAGCTTTGCCACTGCGAGTCCCTGCGGTCTGTCTGTGCTGCTCATAGCTGCTGCTCCCTGCCCTCTCTGCTAGCAGGAGAACCACCCCCACTCCTGAATGTGGTTAGAATCAACTCAGTTTAGATACTCTGACTGTTTGCTGGGGCCTGCCAGTGGCAGAAAATCTACAGTTTTCTGCGTTACCTAGTAGCTAGTGTGTTCATGTAATTCAGATTTTTCTTTTCCCCTATTGAGTGCTGGTATTTTTTAGTTGATAGCGTTTGGAGATCTCAAATTTAATCTTGCTACTAAGAACAATTTTTAGGTAAATCTGGATTTAATATGTAACTAGTGGCAAGCACTGTGAGGGTCTAAACTTTTGAAGTTTTGCCTCTTATAGTTGCTCTAGTTTAGCAAATTCTAATAAAGTGAAGGTATAGTTGTGCAAATAATTTATTCACTTGTTTTATTTTGTACTTGATAGCACTTCTCTGGAAGATGCCATCAAGAATGGCACTAAACATTTTGAAAAACTTATGTATTAATAATTAAGCAGTTTGGATAAGTGTATAAAAATAAATATTTAAGTAAATTGATTCTTATAAAATTGAGTATGTTCTCAAGTAGCATTTCATGCTGATGAAGATGTGAAAGGAATAGTAACAGTGAGGTCACTCCCATAATTGAATAATTATTGTTAACTTCTGTCCTATCTCTGAGAGAGGTTTTGTAGTTTTCCTTTTAAAAAAGGGAGAGATGAATCTGGAACTGATACAAAAATTCAGTAAGTCATAAAAGACTCTGTGTCCGCATTACCAAGCAGTGCGGTGTAATAAGATCAGGTCTGTCAGGTGCTAAGAACCTGGCATCCATGCTATACAGGTGGTGAGAGTTTTATTTCAAGCTGGTCCTGGTCCGATTCTGTGGCTGAATTCCTCTTGGTGGTTGGAGCGTGTACAATGTACACCTGAAGCTCATTCTGTGATCTAATTTTATTCAAAAGAAATCTGGTTCATGTACTTGATGACTACTTTGCAATGTAAAGCAAAGCAAAATAGGGTTGTTTTGGGAGATGGACTTCAAAAGTGCAGTCCTGATTTTATTAAATGCTAATATAGACGTACCTAGAGTCATGCGGATCAGGAAGTTCACCAAAATTAAGTTGTTTAGTGAGAGAACTTGGGTATCTGATACCTGGGGTTGGAATCAGGAAAGGCAATGAATTACAGAATTGAACAGCTACTGCATCAGTTTGGGAGTTTGGAAAAATATAAGGAGGACATGGTTTTAAAAACAAAACAAAAAAACCTGGAGCTGCATTGTTGAGAAATGTCTTTACTCTTGTAAAGCAAACTCTTTAAATAATACAAAGTGGACTTTATATAAATCAGATACTAGATACAGGGAGATTGGAGGTGGTGTAAAAACAGAAAGCACACCAACTTTTTTTCTGTTGTTCTTTTGGACTCCACCAGAAGATGAACTTGAGGTCCTTGGTTAGAGAGAGAAGAGATGGATATATTTTTACAGATCCTTTACTTAAAAAGCGAAAACAATCTCTACAAACACTATTGCATGGCTAGAATATTTTTTCAGTTTTACCATGGAAGAAATAAGTCAAGTGTCAGCTTGTCTGCTCAGAGGAGACAGTTGTCTTTAAGAATTGGTGTTATCTGATATTCTGGATGGTTTCGGGTTACCATTTAGCACAAATTTATTATTTATTACCAAGACTATTAAACCTCAGTGTGTGAGGAGCAGTGCTTATAAGTGGATATGGAGACAGAAGTATTCTGACCTTCTTGTAATGGTAAAGGTCTTTATGGTGCTTAGGAAGGAAAAGAGGAGAGTAGATGCCGAAACTGTCTCTGCTGGAAATCATGCACATGGTTTCTCTGTTTGCCTTGGTATTCAACCCCTCCTGTTGGCCTTGGTATTCAAAAGTCATTACATCCCTACACTGTATGAGTGGTCGTATGTTATCTAACAGTATAACTACAATGTTGGTGTTTAAGCCTATGTGTGATTTTCAAGTTTATGATCACAGTCATAAGACTGGGACTTCTCAATGGTAAAATTCTTGTAGGATCTTCTTCAAAGCTTCAGATGAGGGAGACATTCAGAAATTGTGACACTGATAAAATGGGAAAAGTTGGCAATAGGTGGCATCTGCTCACTGTAGAATCAAACTAACAAAGCTGATAAGCCCATCTTAGCTATCAACAATTGCATCTGAAAATGCTGGGACTTGACACCAATCAGGCTTGCTCACAGTCCTTAAGAGAACTGGGTAAGAGCCTGTGCCAGGCTTTCCTCTGATGCTGGGATATACAGCAGTTCAAAAACAAACCAAAAATCAAACCCACCCGACTGCCAGTACCTTTGTCCAAATTCTTGGCTTGCGTTTCAGTTCCCAGGAGCACAGCTACAAAAAACCTATTGATTATTCTCTGTATATTGCAGGTTCTGGTGTACTGGAACTAATGGTGTGACACCAGTGGATTTTTGGTGTGGAGCTGCAGTCTTACAAGTTCTCTGGTGTTAATAATAAAGACTGAATTATGCATGGCTTTTTTTTTTTTCCCCACTGGTGTCACCAACAATGTGTCCTTTCTTTGGACTTAAGGAAGAAGTTCTTCACAGAAAGGGTGATTGGGCATTGGAATGCACTGCCCATAGAGGTGGAGTCACCATGCCTGGAGGTGTTTTAGGAGAGACTGGATGTGGCACTCAGTGCCATGGTCTAGTTGACATGGTGGTGTTAGGTCATGGGTTGGACTCAATGATCTGAAAGGTGTTTTCCAACCTAGTTGGTTCTGTGATTCTCTAGTCTGCTGAATTTTTTAAAAGGAAAAAAATGGGAAACTTGGTGTCTGGAGGCTTGCAAATCCAGCTGGTATAGACCAGGAGAATCCAAGAGTTATGAGAAGAGATGAGAAAGGCTTTTCATAGGATGACACTCTACACAGATTTTTAACACTCTTCATCCCTGACATCACCATTCATCTAAGACAAACGTGTTTAAACTAAAGGATATAAATGTTTTTGTTGGTTCATTTGTAATGTGAGCAATTACTGATAACAATGAAATTATTTTAATTTTTTGTGTGTGTGTCAGTGTTTTACAAATATGCTGCAACTGTGCAGCTATTGGATATGCATGACTCCTAGGAAGTTTCTCTCTGGCTGGGAGCAGCTCATCATAGGAGATGGTTTCCGTAATTCCAGATACAAGTATCTGCAATGTGCAGTTCACATTCTGGACCATAAACCATTAACACAGTTTCTTCTATTTAATAAAATCCTCTTTGTGTTTTGCAGATCAATAGAAATATGCATTTCCATAATACCACCTTTGAACTAATGAAGTGGAAGTACAGATGAAAACAGTCTGGAGGAAGCTTGAAGTACAATACGGTTTCATTCCGTTTCCTAATTCGGAGGTAAGGTTACTGCAGGCAAAATTTTATTTCGAGTGTTTCAGGGATAAAAAAGCATATGATAAGCAGCCACCATATCTTATCAAAAATTTCAGAGCCACCTTTTTTTATGCTAATGACAGTCTTTAATACCATACTAAAACAGCTGTTTGATCTAATCTCTGTCAATATCTTAGTTATGGAAAAAGACAAATCAGCATCAACTACAGAGACATCTGTTGTACAGGGGCACATTGGAAAAGAGTTAGATTATCACGCAGATTTTATTTGGTAGAATCTGCTTTGTCATGAGTACTACTAATGCTTTAGTTGATTATTAGTTTGGTCTATTATTTTCCGGATATGACTGGGCAAAAGCTTTACACAGTGTCAAGTGGCAGGGCATGAGCATAAGTAGTTGGGTTGAAAACTCTGGACACAACACTCTTTTGAAAAGGGAAACATGGAACACCCCCAACCACCTTCACAAGTTACTTTTTCTGCCTTCTAGTCCACTGTCTTTTTAAAGATGGGTACTATTAGAAGCCGTTGAGAGAGGGAGGTTGTTTTTTCCTTTCCCTGTATGTAAATAGCTGATCTGGCAAAAAATAAAATGGCAACACCATTCACCACTCCACCAAAAATTTCCCTATCTTTGCACAGTTGGTTCTCTTTTTACTAGGGATTATGGGCTTCTACGTCAACAAGCACACAAATGGCAAGAAGAGGGGACCTTATCAGAACCAAATAAAATAGGAAGTCCTTGTGCTAATTATTCCTGCTCCTATGTCCCGCCTCTTGTTTTCATAACTTTTATACCTGAATTTCAATAGCAAAGGGACAAAGACAAAAGAAAAAAATTGATCATGAATACCAAAAGAGGGAAATACTATAAATACCAGATATGGGCAGGGTACATTGCCCCAGTGTTGATCAAATATTTTATGGGCTTCCTGAGTGAGAGATCAGCAGTATTGTATTTCATTGCCTGACCTGCTTTCAGGTATGTCTTTGAGCCCATTAATGAGTTTGGACACCTATAAAAAAGAATGAAAGTGAATGTTTTAGTTTTAAATATTTGTTATATACAAAAGGTGTATTTTGTTTGCATCTAAAACTGCTACCTGATAGTTTATTTGTTAGTTCCTGATTGGTTTACAGAGAGAAATTGGAATTAAATTTCTTTGGTTGTCTCTTCCATTTTAGGGTTCAGTGAAGACTATCAAATGTCTGACAGTTCTCAAGATCATTTATTTTATCTTTCTTTAATATGGAATCTCTGTAATACAACCCTTCATTATACTTTTGCTAATTCTATTTTATTTTGTGAGGCAGTGTAAAATTTTCTTAACTCTTACTTAGTAAATAGGTGTCTTTTAATTACACCTGTGAATTTGTGCATTTCTAGTACAATGCAGCTGGAGAAATTCAGATTAGTATATTACACATAATCAGTAGGGTTATGTGTGTTCAATTCCCTTCTGTAACTGGTGTCCCATATAGTGTTGTCTATTTAATAGAAATGGTTGTATGATTACTTTATTTTCTTTGGGATGCTGAAAACTGGACTTGGATGACATCCCAGCACCACCCATTAAAATGTCAAATACTCCCTTAGTTTGACTTGCCTGCAGCAAGGCACAAGTTTGAAGGACATTAAAGACCTCTAATGTACAACTGCTGAACCAATAACTTTAGTTGACAGTTTAGGAATAACTGCCTACTTTTTGGCTTCTACTGTCCATAGAATTGTCGTCTTTCTGTGTCCCCCAAACCAGTAGTGGTAGGAGCATCTTTCATGTGATGGAGCTCAATCATTCAGTAGCCAGAAACACATACCAGGTGCTTCAGAAGGAAGGGTGCCAGTGATGACATGGTATTCCTGTGATGATTTTCTTATTAATCATCAAGACTGCCCAAGATCCTCTCTGTCCTGTTAGGAAACAATTATTTTGTCAGGTTGGGTTAGCTGCCATTGAATTTCCTTGGTGGCAAACTATTTGCTGGGAGTTAATTCCATAGCAAACAGGCTGAGCCACTTGAGGCACAAACCACAAATGGGAAATACAGGTCAGTGTGCTCAAAGCATTTTCCAGGAGTGGAGGAACCAGACATCCATGTCATCTTGTGAATCAGTTGATCAAAACAGGAAGTGCCAGTGGTTCCACTCTGGAGCTGCTCTGTTGTGCAGTGTCCTCCTAACAGGATTTTCCTTACTCCCGTTGCCCCTGGCTTACCCCAGCTTGTTCCAGTAGTCTCCCCATCTTGATCTCAGACCACACAAAACAAGAGGCTTTCTAGTGCTAGGTCAAGACTGTCAGGCTCAGCAAGGTCAGATTAAGCTGCTGAAAATCTCTTCATTTTTATGTTGGCTCTGTTTGGCTCAGGAGCTCCTGTTAAAAGTGTCATGGGCAACAGTTTTCAACAAAATCTAAACAAGTTCCTGTCTAGTAAAAGGAAGCTAAATTCTGTATTTTATTTCTGAATCTGAGGATGGGAATTTTATGGGCTAGGATAGAGAACAATTTAAGATCTTACAGTGAGAAAAGCATACAAGGAATGCATTTGCTGTACAGTCTGAAGATGTTTGTATTGATAGGAATGTATTTTGCAACCAGATTATTGTAACATGGCTATGTAATTAGAAACATACCAGATTGCCTTTTTTGCTTATTTTCTAGTTAGTGTTTGGATTAGGAATGGTAAAATGTGGGTTTCAACCAAACTTTAATACAGGGATTAATTTTGCTTTCAAGAATTGCTTTCTTTCCTTTTTTTTCCCTTGAGCCAAAACAAAGCAGATAAATGTTTTTTTCTGATGGTACTATTTTGAAGCAGTTCTAAGTAGTCAGCTATGGAATGGGTTCCTCTAAACTAGGTTGAAAAGTCAAGAATGTCCTTCTTCAGAGCCTCAAAGGTTGTGAAGGAACAGTAACTTTCATGAAATGTTAGGTGAAGTGTTTCTAAAGTGTTGCAGTTGATACAGAATTTAATTAAAATAAATCCAGGGGTTGACTTTAAATGTATTTTAAAATAATAAATATTAAAATAATAAGCAGCTACTTGTTAGCTTACCAAAATCTAAGACCGATTTAGGTAAGGGCCTTTTTGTAATATCCTTAATGTTTATAAAGACACTGTGATAGAAATGTTCTACTTTTCTTATTTCTAAACCAGATACATGTACCATCCTTTAAAAAAATTACTTGTGCGCCATAGCCAAGTCTATGTAAAGAAAGGATATTTTTTATCATATCCTTAAAATATGTATCTTTTGAGTTTACAACACAGTACAGGAATTTCAGGATATCTTGAGTAAAAATCTGAATCTGTTCAGAGTAATGGTAGAGGGGTCAGTAGTCACACCTGTTAAGAGAATTTCCATGGTGTAGATGTGCAGAGGGGTTCCCAAATGGCTACACCTCACCGTGCTTCAAACACATTTTGTTGTTCTAAGATCTGGAATTCCTGTTCTCGTTCAAACATGCTCATTCAAGTTGCTGGTGTTTGAAAAACAATTATTTGTTTCAGTTGGCAAGAAAAGCATATGAAAGTTTTTACAGAAACAGTTCAGTCCTAGGCTTTCAGTGGGATGAAAGTGAAGTGATAAGGGGTCTGCCTGTGCAGAGGAGAGTCTCTGATGTCTTTGAGATGGCAGGGTATGAGAAGAGGGATATTTGTACAGGTGTCTTGAAGTTCCGTGCACTTTGAGTTGTTTTGGAATTTGCAAATGTACACTTGCACTCTGCTCAGTAAATTTCATGTTTGGTGATACCACCAATCTCTGAATTAATAAGACTTTTTTAATGGGGAAGAGGACAAAAAGTTTCCTTTATTGGTCTTTAAAATTTGCACGGGCACCTACTAAAGCCACTCTACTGCTCCCTTCTCCATGGGTTGAGATAAAGAGCCGGAGATGTTACTCACTGATTACCATCACAGGCAGAACAGACTCAATTTGGGGATATTAACTGAATGTCTTACTAACAAAATCAGAGCAGGACAAGAAGTAAAAATCATAAAAGCACCTTCTTCCCACTCCTCCCTCCTTCCTAGGCCCTACCTCCCCTCTCCAGCAAGGAAGGGAAACGGGGAATGGGGGTTGTGGTCAGTTCACCACACATTCCTGGTGCTGCTGCTTAGGGAGGAGAGTTCCTTCCCTGCTCCATGGACTGCTGCAGTGTGGGTCACTCTTCCCTGGGCCACAGTCCTTCAGGCACAGCCTTCTCTGATCAAGTCCCCCATGGGGTCACAAGTCCTCCCAGGAAACTTGCAGTGTGCAGGTCCCTGCCAGGACCGTCTCCAGCACAGGTTTCCCGTGGGTTCACAGACTCCTCTCAGGCATTCACCTGCTCTGGTGTGGGCTCCTCCATGGGCTGCAGGTGGATCTCTGCATTGCCGTGGGCTGCAGGGGCACAGCTGCCTCACCATGGCTGTACCACAGGAATCTTCTCTGGTGCCTGGAGCACCTCCTGTCCCTCTTCCTGCACAGACCTTGGTGTCTGCAGGGTTGTTTCTGTCACATATTCTCACTCCTCTCTTCCCTGACCACAGGAACATCTGTGCAACAACTTTTTTTCATCCTTGAGTATGTTATCTCCAAGGCATTATTATCATTCCTGATGGGCTTGGCCTTGGTCAGCGGCAGGTCCATGTTGGAGCCAGCTGGCATTGGCTGGACAAGCTTCTGGCAGCTTCTCACAGAAGCCACCCCTTTAGCCCCCTGCTACCAAAGCCTGGTCACACAGACCCAATAAATCACTGCAGTCTCTCATCTGCTGGTTTGGTTTCAGTACAGTTCTTAACTCAAAACGTGTGAAAAATCTCAAAAAGGGAAATGGAAAAATACTTAGGATGTGGTAGAGGATTGCAAGGTACTATGTAGGGCTTGATAGAGAAGGTTCAATAATGATGGCTTTTTTGTCCCCTTTCTCTCTGCTAAAAATAATTCTGTATTCTCTTCAACTAGCAACAAAAATTGCTTCCCGTTATGGAATCTTTGGTTTTCCTGTAACCTCAATTTTTCCTTCACAGATTTAATTTGAATCTGTCTTAATTCCATTCTATTAGAAGTGATTCATGTAAGCTAAAGGATCCTGAAAGAAAGAGGGTTTTGATAGTGAAGATGTGGATTCCCCTGGAAGATGGAATAACAGGCTTGGCAGAAGCAACGTAAGAAAAGGCAGAATGAGAGAGTTTTAAGAATATGATCTTGAATGACTGGGGAGTAATTCAATTGCCAGAGTTAATGCAGAGATTACTTAGGAGGAATATGGTTTTACTTTTAAGATTTTTAGCTTAAGGAACTGTTGAGACATCAGAGGACATACCTTCAAGTTTAAGGATGATGGGAGAGTTGAGGAAATGTTTGCAATAAAAAATAGTGTCCACATCATCCCTATAATACTGAGTATGGGCAGTTCAAGTCATACACCATGATGGTCAAAGACAAAAGCAGGAAACCAAATGAAATTCATAGAAGGAATATATCATATTATCTCTATACCTTTTTCATTTCTTTATGCTTAGTCCAGTTGCTTTCTTAAAATATGGAGAGAAAACAAAGATTGAATGAAAAAGAAATGTACAGATTTTATTAGCCAAATGCAACCTTCATTTAGTCTAAAACCAAACCAAGCATCTGCCCTATATGTTGATGTTCTGCTGTCCTGAATTCTACTGTGCAACAGATGTTGAAAAATGTTTCATAGTGTGTTTAAAAGAACCTTTTTGCACTGATAAAAGAACTGGTGTAGTTGGTTGATTACAAATGGAAAATTTTTAATCCCATTAATCTTGTGAGCAGAAAGCTCGTTTGCTTTTTAATTTTGTGTGAAAAAAAAATTAACAGTATTGCTTGAGCACTTCAGTGCAGGGAAATTGAGGATTGTAACTGTCGAAGTAAACATTACCTTTGAACTCTGTTTTTGTCTACCTATTGAAAGATTACTGTGTTTGGGTTTGGAAATGTCTTTGAAGCTATATTTGATGAAAGTACATTGTTCAAACTTTAGAAGAATATTCGTGTGCATGTGCATGCCACGTTGTTTCTGTAGTTATTTAACCCAGCAGATCTACAGTGCACTTAGAGTTTAGTGACGTTTGCATTAAAATCTGTTTTTATCTTACCAAGACTTGCAGAACACTAACAGGGTACGATAGTGCTCAGACACATATGTTTAGAGTCCTGGAAATTTTTCCCAGAGCAATAATACTTTCTTACATATGTCACGTTGAAATTAAGTGTTGCTGATGAAAATAGATGCTGAATGCACCATACTGTTAATTTTATATTATTTGTTCTGTGTAAGCACTTTCTTAATATAGCAATCTAGTTTAGTATATCCACTATCTGTGAGGTAACTGTAGGTGACCATGTCATGCTTTACACATAAGCATTTATCACTCTGATACTGAGAATATCTGAACACTTTGCAGGTCCTGTGTAAGATAATGAATTATTCTCGTTTAGGCTATTCTAAACTTGCCACTGATAATACTTGCTCACTTCTTTTGCCCTTGCTGTGGAAGGTGGTAACCTCCTCGTGTTCTGTGCCTGCAGTTTGTAATCTCATAAAAATTTTCCCAACATAAGTTTCTAGGGTGAAGTGAAGGCTCACAGATGACATAAGTTAGTCAACTATTCATTAAAATTCACAAGAAAAAGAGAGGTTGCAATTTTAAGTTATAAGGGTAGTACAACTAGCACAAAGAACAAACTTAATAGGTAAATGTAATTTGCAAATTATATAGATCTAAAATTTTGTTTCTGTAGTAAGAACACTTAAAAAATAACTTCCCCTTGCCACAGCAGTCGTTTAGAGGAGCATAAAGGAGCAGCACTTAGAATTTCACTGGTTTGTCCCATCCAGCTATTAAAGTGCCTCTTTGGAAGTCTGATGGAGACCACTCCTTTGAGGGTATTTATTATCTACAGTGATTTGTGGAAACAGCTCGACAGGGAGTTTCTCCTCTCAGCAGAGTACAGTGCCTCCGTGGGCATGGCAATCAGGTGAGGAAAATGACGATGGAGGCTTACCTTGCCAAGCAGCGTTTTGTATTAGCAAATCTTCATGATGTTGAACTTGCCAGTCTTGTCTCTGCTGTTTGTATGTGTCGAGCAAATACTGTCAAGGAAAGCTCATCTCTCACCCATTGCAGTCGGGAGTGCTGAATTCGACGATTTAAAAATTATATTGCTTGCTTATGAAGTAATATTTACAAGTGTGTTTTTGTCTTGTTCATGAAACGACATAGGAATTCACTTGGCCAGCTGTTACCTTTTGAGTAGCAGAACAAAAAAAAATATGTCCATGTTGACAGTTTGAAGTGTTGTGAGGGCAAGCAGTTCACTTCTTGTGAAATGCTCTCCTGTCGGCCTTTTTTAATACTAGATCACATGTCACTTGCTCTAATAGGGACACCATAGTCCCTTTGCCACATACCGGAGGGAAAGGGTTTGCAGACGTGTAAGCAGGCAGATTTCCCCTGTGTCAGGCATCACCACTTGCAGTTTGGAGGGGTTTGTTTGTATTTTTGGCTGAGGGTTGTCTTCATAAGTAACGTTTCCTCTCTGTTCTCAGTAATTTGAAACTCCATCTTCCAGGTGTAAATTAAAAGGAAGGGGGATTTAAAAGCCCCTTTCTGTTATTCCTTCCTAAATTTATTTACTTTCAGCTCTGTATGGAAAGCGTATCCATTAATAACTTTCATATCCACAGTGTGAGTGTGAGGAGTGGGAGCTCCGTGCATTATCAGGTTGACTCTTCTGACCTTGGTAATTACTAATCTATGCAATCGGGCCTTTCTGAGCCTTGTCAGCCTCGCTTGTTTAGCGTTTTATTTATTTTATTGGTTTCTACAAGTCCTGAATAGGAAAAGGGGATTTAAAGAGAAAACACCAAAAAAAAGAGAAATCCAACTCTGTGTTTATTCTGAAGGGGTGGAGGTCTTCTAGAGGGGAGCGGGCTTGCAGAGGGGGAAGACAGTATTCTTATGCTAATCCAGGCTCTGGATAAGGAGCAAAGCAGCCGTGCAAACAATGGAAGTGGAGCCAGAAAGTCTGCGCTGCAGTCTAGCACGCCTTGAAAAGCATGTCAGGCCGGGCGCCTTGGGCTGCCGGGAGGGGCCGCGGGGGGAGCGCCTCCCGCTCGCTTTATGGAGCTGGCGGCTGGCCAGCACACTTGGAAAAATCTTACTACCTAGAAAACAAGAGTTAGGGCTGGAAGAGGCAAGAGAGAAGTACTTTATAGTCTTGTTCTTTTTCACGTTAAAAATAGCTAACCCCCAAACCCCCCGCATTGAGTTGTCTCAGCTTTGTTGCTGCTGTTTTCTCCTTTGTACCAAAAATTGAAATTCAGGTGATCCGTCTTTTAAATAGCAGCCACATTTTGTAAACGTTGTGCGTGAGAGAGGTAGGCCGGAGCAACGTGCCCCTGCTGGGAAATGAGCTTACACCTCCCTCCTGTGGGCGAAGCGCCGGGGCTGGGCAGCGCGCCGGGAGCCGGAGCTGCGCGGCGGCCTGAGCGTGGCACGGACGTGCCGTGGTTCCTGCCCCGCGCCCCTCCTCTGGGACACTCCGATGTCACTGACACAGGGAAAGGCCAGCGCTTTGTCCAGCACGCTTTCTTGCTGGTTCAAGGCAGTGACCAAAAATACAGGCTGTTTTCCTTAGGCATCATGAAGCGAAAAATGTGCTCTTTAAGCACCAAACAAAAACCCAGTTGCTGCAGAACTTCTCCTCGCGAGTTCCATAATTTGCATAATCACCTTCACTGTGGAGACATAAAGAAGTTGTGAATTTCTTCTTCTAGGCTGGGCAGAGGTTATAGGTGTAGCAGAAGCAAACCAAGATCCTGGGAGCTAAGTAAGATAAATGGTGTTTAGTTTTTTGTCTGTTTTTTGATCTGGGGAAATTTTTTTTTACATGCATTAATGAATAACTGTCCTTAAATTATGAAAAAATACTGTAAGGTTGTGAAAACATTCACTTGTCTTCGTAGTGCCGGAAGGGATGTTGCACATTAGAAACTTTCTATGAAAGCATCTGTAATTTTGGAGGCACTGGCGCACTTGTTTTAGGGTCCTTTGTCAACTTCTAAAAATGTGAGCAGACGTATATTTAGGATTGAGGCCCAGCTTTTTCCTTTCCTCAGCCCAAGTATATTATTTGTGTCAAATTATTGAAACTCAGAGCCAAAATGTGTGATAAGCCTCATAGGCACTATAGTATGACCATTACATTTTTAATAGTGACATGTAAAATCTCTAATAGTTTTCATCATTTTTTTCCCCTTGCTGCTTATGTTTGGCAAACAAAAGTATGTTTCTTATGAATGAGATCTAAAAGGTTTAAGTTGTGATTCCCCGTTTGGAGTTATTAAATTTAGAGATGGAATGCATGACATGTGAAGACTTTTCTCCTTTTTCACATTGATTGGTATGACAGTAAGGAACTAGCAAAAATAATTGGTAGGTTATAAAAACATATGAGAAAGATAACTTCTGGATAGAATAGCAGAAGTTGATGTCATTTATTGTGGAAAGAGCATGGGCGTCCATTTGATAATTGTCGAAAGGGCAGAAGTTCTAAGCCAGCTAATCACCAAAGTGAAGGAGTTGAGAAAAGAGGAAATAGGTCAAGGTGAAAAAAAATTGTGCAGTGAAATTTTCTCTGAATATGTTCAAATAAGAAAATGTGTCATGTTTGTAACACATTAGGATTGCAGTGGGAAAACAATTTTGCTGAATGTCATTGCAGTGAATTTAATTGAAAAAGCTTTGTAGTAGTTAGTTAATTGGAATACCAGGGTAACAGTAAGATGGGCATTCAGGAGTCCAGTGAGTGGCATCCCCAATTACCTAATTTTGCTGGGCATGGTAGAAAGCAGCTAGACTTTAATTTCTTCACAGTGAACAACTTTGTTTATGAAATAGACAGATATATCATAATTACTTTGGCTTCTAAATTCTGCCGTGATATACACGTTTGATATTTGCCAGCAGTGCAAAATCTTCCTTTCAGGAGATATCTGTTTGACTGTCCAATGTGGATTTTGGTGGCTTTTCCCACTGGTCAGAAGTCAGAAGTCCTTTCCTAAGAGTGTGAGCTCCCCCGCTGCAAAAGACTTGTTAGAGTCTTGTGTTTTTTGAATGAGCAAATGTGTTGCAGCTCATGTGTTCTAAGCACGTGATTCTATATGGACTACAGAGAGAACTAAGATTTAATTTTCAGTCTTTTGAGAAGTATATAGTACATACAAATGTGCTTAATTTAGCATTTCAGATTTCACTTCAGTTTCTAGATGGAGAAAAGACTTTGGTATAATTTACACAGTCTCTTGGCTTTTAAATTTATGCCATCAGGAATAATTTTAAATAATTCTTACACAATCCATAATTCAGGGGAGTTATTTCTGTGAGATTGAACAGATTAGTGCCTAAACAAATAGGGCCTTACATGAAGTTGTTTTTGTTGTTGGCCATGTAGCCAGCTGGCTTGCAATAGCCAGCAGTCTTCTCCATCAGCTGTAAGATTTACCTTGCTTGTTTAATTTAACATATTTGACAGCACTCAAGCATAGGTAGTTTGTTTCATTGTGACACTTTTCTACAATTTGTGTAAGCATGCCTTGCAATAGAATAATAAAAACACATTTAGAAAGTAGGTTTGTACAAGTATTTGACAGAATTACACAGTACACAATCTGAAACTTTCTTCTTGTTATGAGCTTGGTTAAATTTGACTGACTTTGGATGAAGTGAAGCTAACTATAGTTCTCTTTGTATTAAGATTAATAGAACGTAGTCCCAGATCAGTCTATTCCTGTCCTGACACCTGTAGCTACATGAGATGGTGACCTTTGTAAACTAAACAGTAATTAAGTTTTTGGGCTCTGTTTAGTCTGAAAATCTGCCCTACAACCTTCTAACCAGTGGTTAGGAATTGTCTTCTAATTTCTGATCTAAATGAATTTTAATGGCTAATCTATACCTAGTTGTTGAACCAGTAATGTTCTTAAGATTGAATAGCTGTCTTTCATTGTGTTTATTTCTGTAATATTGTCAAAGTGTAGTTATTTACCCATCAGTTTTAACTGTCTTGTGTTCTTTTCTTTTTATCTCCAAATGTCTTTCTTTCCTTGAGATAGTATCCTTCTAAATGGATGTTGCATTTATCAATCATACTGTCTCTGTGCTATTCATGCCTTACTGTTTTCCCTGGGAAATTTCCCTATGAAATACTAGAGTTGTGTTTGTGTCTTTCTCCCAGCCACATCACATGGATGTGTCTGATGTTCTGTCATCAGTTGGTGTCTTAGGACATAGCTATCTCTTATGTGTGAGCTTCTAGTCTGTGTGAAGCAGAAATTCCTCAGAGTTACCAAGATGCATGACTTTCCCAATTTCATGCTGTTGTATTTCATTCCATTTCTGTTACTTCAGTTCTTCACATGATCCAAATCTTCCTACGTTAAAACAACACTCAGCTGAACTGACAATTTATGTTTGTCAGCACATTTTTTTTTTAATTTTTGCTTTCTGTGCTTACTTCATTAATGAAAAAGGTGAGCATTCTTCAGTCAAGCTGAATCAAGAATCAAGGTCCTCAAATGCCATTTGAACTAAGCTACTAATCTCTGTTCTTGAAACTACTTGTCTGCCCTGTAGTGAATTCTTTACTGTTCATATAATCCCTCTTTTCTTCATCCAAATGAGTAATTTTCTTTGTGGCACCATATCAGGTTTTTTCATAATCTTCCAGGGAAGTTGTTGTTGTATACTGACTTAGACTGACAGTTCAGTTTATCTCTGGCATTCTGTTCATCTCAAAGTCCTGTTCAAAACTGTACCTGTGATTGAGGTAATACGCTTACAGTTACCTAAGTTGCTTCTTGCCCCAGTTACACATCAGAGAACCCTTTACTAAGGTTTAGTTTTCTTGTGTTTAAATACATTAACTTGGCGTTACATTCACTGCTGCAAATGATTTGAAATATCTTGTCTGTTGAAATGGATTGTATGCTCTAATTCTTGTGAAGTCTAAGATTGACATTTTTCCATGTGTTCCCCTTATACAATACTGTCTTTGTTGTTACATTCAGCACTATCATTCTTTATAGAAATTTGGAACAGCACAGCTCACTTGGTTTGGGGATCATGCTGTTAAAAATATTGCATAGCCACATCTAAAGAACAGTTACCACTGAACTCCATGCTTTCAGAGTTGGTTTGGGCCATATGACAGATCTTGCACACTTCAACTTCATATATCTGGAGCCATACAGAACATAGGGCTGGACTGCTGTGATAGTGCCGTGAATTCACTGCTGAGTTCCAGATCAGAAAAATCCTCACAGTTTTAATAATAAAAGCTTTTTCTTCAATAAACCATTACTAGGAAGGATAATAAAATACAGTGCAGAAAAATCAGGTGTTACTATTGATGAATAAATTACTTTTTAGTGGATTATAGTTGAACACATCTTTGAGGCTACGATAGAAAAGAGATGAAGAACTTCAAAATCGACTGATTGGCTTATGAGTTTGAATCTCTTCAGCGTCATTCTGTTGGCAGAGCAGCATTCCAGGTGTTAATTGGTGCTTTAATATGTTTGAAGGGGTTATTTAGTTGTGTCATGCTAAACTGTTATATCAGGCGGGTTTTGGAGAAATTGCAGCTGTTGCTCTTTCAGTTTGTGCCTTAGCCAAGGCTGCTAGTCTTCCTCTTTAGTAGGAGTCTGGAAGGGTATTTTTTGTTTTAAAATGGGGAATTAGAATTTGTTCTCTTTGATTTTTATTACATGGTTTTATATACAATGATTTTATGTGTATATATATATATATATATATATGTGAAAAGGGAAATATTAGTGGAAGGAAGGTTGAGGTACAAAATACTGGTGGGAGAGCATTATTTTTTGAATAGGCTTGGACAGCAGTTCTGGAAACTACCTTAGAGTGTGTCACGGAACAAAAATCACCATGAAATTGGAGTGAGTTGCATTAAAATGGTTTATTTCTTCCATTTTTTCTTGGGGGTTTTTGTAACGTGCTGTGTGGTACAGTGGCAAATGCATGTTCCTGTGCCTGTATGCCCTCTGGTGAACTGGGAGGCAAGATCACCGAGTTTTAAACACTCCTACTCTTGCAGTGTACGACAGTGCAAATATATATTCCTTCTGAAACTAGGTAAGACAGAAATTATTTTTAAAAATAAATAGACTATTACTGAGATTTATTTGGTTCTGCTTGATAGAATACTGTAAACAAACCCTTTGTTGTTACTGCTGCATAAAGCTGTTGGCAGTTTTCAACTTCCACATGTGTTATTGAGGATTCGAAGTTCATTGCCATTGAAAGACAGAGTAAAGCATTAATACTTATGCATTTATGTTGCTGGCCTGATGTTTTATAGCTGGAAGGACATTCCTTATTAACTGTCAGAATTGGTGCTGTGTGTTGTGCATAGGGAACACTAAGGAGTGAATATTTTTGCTGTCACATCGCTTTTCCCTCTGCCTGGCCAGGAAGTTTACTTTGAAGTTCCTGGTGCTCGGGACGTTTGCACAGTGCGCGATTCCCGTTCCATCCCACCACAACCTGGCAATAATCCTGGCCAGGGCCGCGGTTGCCGTGGTGCTGGGGGTGCCTGGCTCCCTCTTTGTGGCTGCATTAGGGAGAAGTCAGAGACGTGTGAAAAGTAGGCCAGGGGTCGGGCCGGCGGCCGTGCCCGCCGAAATTGGAAGTGACGGACACCTCCCGGCTCAGCCGCTAATTTGCCTCCATGTTAAATGCCTCTGAAGACTCATTAAAATGAAAAGTTCTTGGGTCTTGCCGACAGCCAGATTGAGTTATTGGTGCTGGAAGCGGCCACCAACAGTAATTGCTGCCCATCCCCATCCCGTTCTGGCATTCATGAGCAGCGCCAGGCTGACAGGGGTCAGGGGGGTCAACCCCACCGAAACAAGGCCGAGGAGAGGCAAAATCAGGGCTCTGTTCATCTCTGTGAAGCTTCGCTTTTGTTGCAAGGAACTATTGAGGTGTTCAAGCTGCTTTTTAGTCCTTTGAGGCCCAATTACACTCCCCTTGTGCATCACCATTGAAAAGTTCTGTAAGCGGAACGTGACTGCAACTGCTGCAGTCTGAAAAAGTGACTTCTTCCTCAGTTTAGCTGTCTTAGCTGTGTGTTCACCCACTGCACAAGAGCAGAATTATGTTTTAGTTGTGGAGCAAATGGCGTGTGCATATGGTAGTGTAATTTTTCAGGAGGAATGTAATTTGCACACAGCTTGGGAATCCAGGATGTCACGATTTTGAATTGCAGTTAGCGTTGTCTTGTTTTTCTTGTTGTTTTAAAGATGCAGTACTCCTCTAAGAGAAAAAAGTAACAAGATAAGTATATTAAGTAACCAAACTACCTGTGAAATTTAGTACAAATTTGGTTTTCATCCAGCAGAGAGGCTGGGCTTTTTTTGCGACAAAGCTTCTCTACCAGCAGTTTTCAACAAGGGGCCTAACATGGTGTTACAGTTCCCCCCCCCCCCAGTATTATGGGAATTCACCACTTGAGTTTAATTTTTATGTAAAATAATTAAAAGAAGTTTTCATTTCTGTAAAGAAAATCGTTTTCAAACAGATTTACATGTTAAATCTGTTGAATACTACCTCTAACAGCTATATGCAAGTCTAAAATTATACATCTGTGACCAGTGAGTTGACATATCTAATTTTTTTTATAGGAATGTAAAAACATCCCTGTGGGATGTTACCAAAAGTTTGTATTTCAGAAGAACCCTGCTATTCAGTTAGATAGTAAACATAGCTAATGTTTTCAGTTACTAATGTTAATAAACACATGGGGGCTTTTTGTTGGCTTTGTTGGTTATGCTCAGCAGGATGACCACTTTGAGGGTTTTTTCCTGCTTCACAAATACATGAAGTTTTAAAACATTTTGTTTTATTGTATTTTCCAGGAAACCAAGGTGGAAAAGCTACAGAAGCATTCTTGCAGTCAAGCACTGAATCCTGTATTAGCCTTCACCGAACAGACTGAGCTTAGCATTTGTCAAGCAGAAGGGCTGGTCGCCCTGCACAGGAAGGATTGAAGGTGAACAATGACTCGATTGAGAGTTCATGAGCAATTGCTTGGAGCCTATCTGCTTATCATTCTCCATGTTCAAGGTAAAGATGAACTAGTTCTAATAAGCTTATCTTTCTGATCTGTAACAGAGTTGTATGTTTTCAACTGGTTGAAGTAGGATATTTTTCTTTTGGAGTTTCTTTGGCAGACAGGTGATTTTACTGGCCTGATGTGCTATATGGATGCTTCCCTAAAAAGAAGGACATTCCAGTAGTCATTCATTGTAGAATAGATGAGGTCTATTTTAGCAAATACTTAAACAGAAAAAAATGCCTAGTACACCACAGAGCAAGTTGGATGAGCCGCAGAAGTGAAGGTTTGACTTTTTGAATTTCAGTTCCCTCTATGTGTGAATATTTGATCCCTTTAACTTGACCCACTGAAGAACTTGCAGTGTGCAGTTCCTCACACTTTCTGATGCTCCCAGCAGCCTAGAGGTAGTCTGACATAATTAATCTAAATTAACTTATTGTGCCTACTTGATGGGCCAAGGCGACGCTATGGTCTATTCACAAATATCCTCATTTTCAGTTGGTGAAGATACTCATTTATGTGTCTGTTGTCTTTCCATACACCAGTTATCAAAAACTTCTGGAAATCGAGTTATCATTAGAACTTGAACTCCTCTGTCAAATTGGGTCAAATTGTAAAAATAAATATGCAGCAGTGCCCTGCATGTCCAGCAGGGACATAGGCATTAGTCAATATTTCCCATTTTACTGATAGGCAATAGCAACTGGAGGATTATTTTTTGTCTCTAGATAGAAATAGAAATAATGATACAAATATACAGGTCTTCTAGTGGCTTAAAATTAAATTACATTAACTCCTTCCATGATCACGGTGATTAAAAGCAGTTCAGTAAATAACTTCTAAAAAGTAATATAGATACATTAAGTTTAAGGACTAAACATTATTTTTCAGCTTCAAAAGAAGAAATTGCCTTATCTTAGAAATTTTCGTGACTTTCAAATCAATACTGAAAGCCTGAATACTTTTCAGAACTGGGAGTTCTGAAAGCCATGGAAAAGTTGAGCTTATTGAAATGTTGTTAGTTCTTTGCAAGCTGCCTAAGGCTTTTCTTCAAACATATGAAACATGCTTGGATTCCAGGGGCAGTGAGGAAAAAACCAGTCAAGTCTCTCTGCTTTCCCCTAGATTCGTGGGGGAGGAAAGAATTAAGATCATAGTCATAAAGCAGTTGAAATTTAATAGGAGAGAGACAATCTAAAGTGAAAAGTTGAAACAGTTGAAAAAGTTTCATCAAGGCAAATATACTCTGGATTTTAAAAAAATGCATCATAAAGCAATCAACAGAGGTGAAAAAGATTGATTAGGAAGAATTGAGGAGAATTTGTGTGATTTACAGAAAGAGGAAAGAAAAACAGAGGAAAGTAGAAACCAGTGTGTGTACTTCGCATGTCTGGCATCCAGCCTTAATGGTTTGCTCTCTTGGGTTTTTTTTGGAGACTTCTTCAGAATGTTAGGAATTTCAGAGCTTACCAAGACCTGAGAGAATGATAAAAGCAAGTATGTCTGTATAGCTGCATGTATATATACATACCAGATTTCCTAACAGGTTATGTGAAAAAGCAAGTGGCTGCATGTGTTGATTGCTGTGAAAATATTCTTACAATAACAGAAACCAGAGGCAATTCCATGGCATTGGTGAATAGCTGCAGTTTCTCAGGTTGGTACTGTGCAGCAGGAGGACACAGAGGTTACCCTTTGGGCTGAATCTTTATAGCTTTGGGACTTCTTCACTTACTTTGAGAAATAGTCAGAAATAGGCCTGGGTTGCAGATGGCCAGATTTAATAGCAACCTCTTCAATTAAAACATTTTGTATTTCCTTTCTTGCTGTGGAAGGCCTTTGCAGTAGCTTTAAATCTATGACTTGCACTGCATCTTCATCTACCTCCTTTTTCCGACCTAAGGCAAGAGGTTTGGGGCTTTAGCTGCACTTGTGGCTGCACTAAACAGGCTTTGTCTTCCCAACAGTCCAGAGTCTTCATGCAGAGAACCAGTTTTACTTCTGAGTAGAGTTCTTTCTTTGTTGTTATAGAGCATTGATGAGCATGTCTGATCAATATATGTAGCAGTAATAAAGTGGTTAACATCTACTTAAACATGTTCTCATAAATTTGGTACTTCGTTGCTGGCAGTTTACTTCCCATGTGGTTCATCACACCTTTATGTATTCTTCAGAGACACCACAGAAGACCAGGATTTTAATCCTTGTAAAGTAGTTGACTAAGAATTTATTAATACCACTTGATATGTATGAAGATATATTAAAAGTCAAATTTAAAACTAATTAGAGTTAATATTAAATATTAAAATGGACTTGAAGTTGGCACCATTTGTTAGTGAACTAAAAAAAAACAGCAGTTGATTTTATTTCACTGCTCTAATTACTTTTATTCAAATACCTGATAAGGTATATATTAAGATACATTTTAAAACCTTTATGTATTTCTCAATTTCAGGTGAAGTAGTTAACTGAATTTGAATGTATAAACTAATCTGAAAGAAAATTCTAAAAACTATAGAAGGAACTTACAGTTGTCAGTAGTTGATTCATTACTTGAAAACACTAGTTCTGTTTACTGATGATTTCCCCATTTAATGGCTGCATCTGTCTTTAAAACACGGGCAGCAAGCACGTTCCTAGGAATTTGTCCGATTAAAGTTCTTCCAAGGGATTATTAAAAGTTGGTCTATTTCTTTGTTAGAATTTTGCACTTACTTTTAAGTAACTTTATTCCTTAAAAGTCCTTTTAATTTAAATTAGAATGCAGTGTACTTTTTTAAGGAAAACACACAAACTTTTCATGTGTCTGGCTTTTATGATGAGTGCATAAGAACAGAGCTGTCTTCAGAAGTGACATTTGGGGAAGGGAAGCAGGAGCAGAGGCTGAGGACTGCAGGTTGTGAAGCAGAGGAGGCAGGGGCTGCCTGTCTGTGTTGAACACTGGTGTAGCTCCTGGGAGAGCTGGAACGGCAGGAGGGAGTTTTAAACCAGTAGTCTGGGAACATGCTGTGATTTTTAGGAACCAGTTCTGCTAGATGGAGCTACCTCTAACATGCCTGGTCTTTGGAGATCACAGCCTTGGTACATGAAAAAGCACTATAGGGAGAATTATGGTTAGAATGCCAAACACAGAGTTCGTAGAAGCATTTGAGATACTTTCTTTGCCCTCATACAGTTTTTCTTACTTTTTAGAAAAACCTATTTTGTCTTTCAAGAGCAAGTGCTAGTATTGTATTCAAGCTGCGTCAATTGTACTAAGGTTTAATGCACATAACAGAACATATTAAATCATTATGAAAGCTTGTGATAGACAGGAAGGTGAAATGTGCTTACTGCAGTAGGGGATTTTGCAGTATCTGCATCCTAAAGCAAGAAAAAGTAATTTAAAACTACCACATAAAAATATCAAGGTATGTCTTTTTCATAAGGAAGGCATATCCCATATAAAGAGCACTGGTACAACTTTCATCTTTGATGAAAAGACCCCGGTGTGTGTCAGCACCAGCAGGGAGGCAGGTGGAGGGGGCTCTTTTAACAAAGATTCTTGTTACTTAAATATTGAATTTCTTGGAGTTTACAAGCATGGATCAGAGTAGCTACAAAAAAATGCCTCTAGCACTGTAGTTCTGCTAGGACAAATTCCTTTAAAGGATAATGTAATCTGGAATAGAAGTGTTTTTATGGGCAGCACCTATATTACGAATTCAGCAAGCTATCAAACAACTTGACTGCTATAGGCCATATTGGACCTTTTTTTGTGGAGAAAGAGAAGATGCATTAAAGTAAAAAACTGTAGGCGTAATTTGGATTTTGTATTTGTCTTCTTTCACTTACTGCTGTCTCTGCATTTCATAGAGCTGGATTTTATGGGTCACACAAATCTTTTTTTACATCAGAAGACCAAATGAAATTATATCTGTATCCTGGCATTGAGTTGCAAGCAGGTTAACCTGGGTTTTAGTGATTAGTAACACTGCAGTGTCACACATGGTACATTTCTAAGATTAACCCATGTTAATATTCATATTTGAAGCATGCTTTCAAGTAGACTTAGATTTCTAACCTAGTGAGATTTTTAATATCCCATGCTTCTTTGAAATACATTTTATAGTCTTAAGTTATTTTCTGTGATTGGAAGAAGTAGTGCTTTGAATAATTTATCAAAGGCTGGATATGATATATTGGCAGGTGTTGCTCTGTTTTAACAGTTTGTTTTATTATTAACTTTTGAAATTTTTATTTATTTTATTAAAATAAAGCTTAATTTTAAACAGAAACCATTTAAATATTGTCCTGTCTGTAACAGTTGTTCACACTTCTAGAAATCTACAACACGTGCAGTGTATAATGGGGCAGAGCAAAAGACAAAATCAGAACCTGAAGTCCCATCAGCTTTTTTCTCATCCGTGTTTTACGCTGCAGTGAAGTTAGGAGAATGTTCCACCATTACTCTGATATTTCACTGAATGTTTTAACTTTGTAATACAGTAAAATACACATTACAGAGCAGTTTGGATGTTTAGAAGTCTATGAGACTGTCATTCTCAAGGCTGGATAAACAGGCTAGAAGTGATCCAGGATCTTGAACAAGCCCTCCGTTGTGTGATAGCTCATTTGTTGCTCATGTATATTCTTTTGCCCCAGCAGGTCTGTGCAGTTTGCAGGTGGAGGTTAAGAAAGAGTGGAAAGGAAGCTTTGCTGGGCCTGAAGTCTCTGGGTGCTGTGTTTCAATGCACAATACACTGCTCTTACACCTTTGAAGGTTATGTGAGATTTGTGTATGTATGTTCCTTAGCTGTGCTGCAGAGTGATAACAGCAAGTGTCATGGAGAAGAGATTAATTACATCCTCAAGTACTGTAGTGTCACAAGATCCCCAAAAAACGATCCTCCCTTTCCCTGTCCTGCTCCCAGGGGGACAATGCAGCAGTGTGAATGTCTGAGAGCTGGAGCTCTGAGGGTGAGGACATAAACCTTGGAGCAAGATGTTCTTTAGGGATATGTTTAGTTCTCTCATGTTCATTTGCTTAGTATCTATTAACCAGGAAAAACAGCAATGAAGCATCCTGTGAGTTCAGGGCCTTCATTTGCCTTCTTAACATCTAAGGTTGATGGAAGCCAAGTCTTTCCATGTTTGACTCCCATCCCCATATCTAGCAATTTTAAGATGGACACTAATCTGTCTTGAAATGCTGAGGATGAACTGCAGTACTGTGGTAAAAGATACAGTTCGGTGTCCTAGGTGGAGGCAATTAAAAACTGGTTCCTGAAGTAATCCCAAGCATCCTCAAAATTTCCTATTTCTCTTCCCTGGGTACTGAAATTCCTGTCTAAGAAGAGTTCTGCTTACAATCTTAGAAAGTAAAAATGCAAGAGTGAAGTGATTTTTCTTCCCCTGTTCTCTGTGCAGTTCAGGTATTACCTGTAAGATAAAAGCAGGCTACTATAGAGTTTCACATTACAAAAATAATGAAATTGTCGTCTGTTCTTGCTTTGAATAACAATCTTTGCCTATAGAAACTAGACAAAGATGCTGTTTCTTTGAGAATACAGATATCTGGTTTAGGTTTTATATGGTATGTGCTTTTCATAAATCTTGTCATGCAATCCATCTTAATAAATGAAGAGGGGAAGGTGTATTTCATGTCACCTTTGGTATAAAGGTTGGTATACCTGTGGTCATGCTTCACTGTTAGTTTACAGAGAGTTATAATGCTTTAAAAGATGCCAGACATGCACAAAAATGTTGTTCTTTCTGTTCTGGGTTAGGAGAAGCTATGCTTTAAGGGTTCCTTGGACTTCTCCTCTAATAAAGTGAAAAAACATTGCATTCAGTGATCAGGGTAGGAAAATGGATGAGTGACTATAAGACACTGATCATAAAGTACCATAAAGACTTTTAACATGTGGAATGTCCCTGAAGATGAGGGGATTTATAACATCAATTGGGAATGATACCGTAGTCATTCAACAAAATTAGAAAGACAGACAATATTTTTACGTATGCAGTGGCTTTTCCTTTAAATATTAGGTAGAACTACCTGTTCTCTGAGCAGGTAAGGGTTTCTTAAATGGGAATACAGAATGTTGTGTAATGTCTCTAGCACAGTATTAAAATTGCCTTTCAGTTTGTGCTGGGAAAAAGTATGTAGAATGAGAGGGGGTTGGATAGAGGAGCTGTTTCAATTATGCAGGATTCCTCTTGGTTAAATCAGAAATACCTATAACCTACTGTTATTCTAGCATTGGATCTTGTTTCTTGTGAACAGACTGTACAGATCAGGACTATTTAACTTGGGCATTACTGAAATACTCTTTGAAGACCACATATTAAATAAAGCACTGCCCTGTGATTTCAGTATTTAGGTAAATGGTGTATTTCTCAGGATATTCTCTTAGTTGTATGCAGAAGAAGCACAGTTGCATTACTTTGCTGCATTGGACAGTGCACTAGGTGTGCTGTATTAACCAGATGAGGAAATCTGCAAGTCTGCTATTTTCAGTAAGTAGGATCAAATTTCACAAATATGTAATTGGCACTTTTCTGAATGACATAGTGGATGTTACAGTAGAGTGATGCAGAGGGCTGTATCTACACAAGGTTTTAATCAAGTTTTTCTGGACATGTTTCAAGCAAGGTACAACAGGACACTAATATTCTCATCACGTTACAGCTCACGTTTGCTAGATTTGACAGGAACCCAAGAATCTGTTCCAAAAGACTGTGAGTTTCCTGGTCAGGTTTCTTTTCCTTAGAAAAACTGAACTTTTTATTGTACCTCCATTTTTTACTAATACCTGAATTTGTAAAAGCTTCTGCTGGTCCTGGCTGGCTGCTGGCTTATCTTGCCAACACTGAGCCTCACACAGAGCCTTGCTGTAATCTGTATCAGTGCAGGTGATAGTTTGTTCACAGCTCTTCTGTCTGTATTTGGCTCATACCTTGAGGTTTTAGAGCCAAGGTGATGGAGAGAAGGAGATTTCCTGTTGAAAAAATTGTGTATCATAAAGCTGAAGGAGATGGGTAAAGGTGTTCTCATCTCATATAGTAATCACATAGAAGAAAATGGATGGTTTCTTCTGAATGCCTACATTCACAAAAGCACTTTAGTGATATGAACAAGAACAAATTATGTTTAAGTCTGCTGCTGTTGAGAAGCTGAGGGCTACTTGGAACATGATGTAGCCTTGGTTCTATTCTGTGAAAGCTCGTTTGGATGGATGTTCGTGTCATTTACTGAAATTTAATTTGCAAACAAGACTTACTTTAGCTGTGTTTTGAAGTACTAATGCATACAGAGATCAAAAAAACCAAGGGATTCTGGAGTTATTACTGCTCTTCCATGAGACTGTGAATCTATAAAAAATTACTTCAGAAAATTAGAAAATTGCATATTAAGTATGTTCAGTCATGCATAAAATTATTCTTATTGTGGTTGTCAAGCCGTCAGCATTTTGGTTTTCTAAACACATGAATGAGAGAAGCTTTCTTCAGAAAATTCTAACCAGTTACACCACTACTTTCCTGCCCTACCTTGAAAAGAGAAAATGTCTTTCTGTGTATGTTGATTATGGTTGGAAGATCTGCTGTGAAGGTACAAAATATGTCAGCTAGGTATTTCTAGAATGAAATTATTAACTCAGATTTCTACCATATCTTGGGAGAGGAAATTGCCTTGTGTACTTCAATTATAAATGTAATTATTGTTGTCGTGTTTTGCCTGTAAAAGTCTTGAACAGTTGTCAAAGAGATGCAAACTTTTTTGTTGTTGGTTTTTTTTGGTTTTTTTTTTTGTGTCCAGGTCAAAAGCTAGACAGCATGCTTCATGGTACAGGAATGAAGACAAATTCTGACCAAAAGAAACAAGCAAATGGAGTAACACTTGCTCCAGAGGACACCTTACCTTTTCTTAAATGCTACTGCTCAGGACATTGTCCGGATGATGCTATTAACAACACATGCATGTAAGTGTTGCATTCAGGGTAGAGAGGCTCTTTGAAGAATATCATGTTGGGTTTTGAGAGAGCAAACTACCTCTGGAGGCTGACCAAGGTTCTCTCAGGTGATCTGACCATAATTGATTATGTTCTGTCAGTGCTAAAACCCATGGTCATCTGTTTTCACCACACCTTAGAACAATTTGTAACTGGTCATTTTAAGCCCAGCAACTGCTTTGAAGGACAGAGGTTTTAAGTAACCCTGTGGTATTTTATAGCTGGGTGAGTATTAAGTGACCCAAATCTAAGCCTTCTGACATGACCACCTGTTTGCTTATTTCTTCACCTAGTAGTCAGAAGGGTAGTGTAATGTGAACAACATGGCCATTTACCGAGAGTTCTTCTTGTTATATGTGCAATGGTTACAAACTATGAAGGCAAGGCAGGGGAAAATAAAGAAAAGCCTGTGGACATGTAGAGACAGGAGGGAAGTTTTATCTTCATTAGGTGTAAGAATCCTAACAGATTCATGCACAGATCGTGTGCTTGCTTAAGGTGGTTTTTTTTCATGTCCTGAAACGTCCTTGTTTCCCTTTTTTTCCTCTCCATTTGCAATTCTGTGTTCAAGACCCTTCTGTTTTCTTCCTTAAGAATTAATATACACAGTTGAAAACATATTACTTGCTCGTGTACCTTGAGTCTTAACTTCAACATAGGTTTCAGTCTCTCTAAGGTGTTACTTGGCAGTTCTTGTGGAACCCAAGGAGGTAGAATAAACACTGGTGTCTTTTTAAATGTAAACACAGGCAGTAACTTACAAACAGTTTTGAACTATGTTCCAGTATTTTGTCCTTCAAGCCTCTTGGTATTTATTTATTGGTTTTTATTGCCCTCTAGTGTTTGCAGTCGGTACAGATCTTACTAATTTTTGTCTGACCTAGCAACTGATAGGCCATTATGCTGATAATAAAGCTATTAGTTAAAAACACAGTGTCTACGTGCAGGGTACCTTATGGCATTATGCTTTCCACATCTGCATTTCTTTGAATTAACGTAAATAGATTTTTGGCAAAAAAAATTATTTCTAAATCTGTTTTCCTTAGTGTCTGTGTTGAGGGAATGAGTGAATGTTTGTGAGAAAGCATCCCTGTAGTGTTCTATTTGAGAATGCCATGGGGGTCTTTTATTCTCAAACTGGATGGTAACCACTGTATTAAAGAATTTTTCAAGACATTTTCATTCTAGAATTCTTAATGGGTTCATGGTCAACTAATGCAGAATATTAAATGACAAACATGCTGGTAAAGCACGTGTGCTATGTTTATTGCAGAACTAATGGGCATTGCTTTGCTATCATTGAGGAGGATGAACATGGAGAACCCACACTTGCTTCTGGCTGCATGAAGTATGAAGGTTCAGACTTCCAGTGCAAGGTGAAAAAATGAGATCTATACCAGTGCCTTACTTTATTTTTTTTTTATGCCCCTCCCTTTTTCATATGGCATTCTGAAGATGTTTCTAAAGCAAATACTGCTGCTATGATGAACATAAGAGAAAAACTTCTAAAGGGATTGGGTTTTTTGTCTTAAGAGGAGTATTTATTTAACATATGGTTAACTGGTTTTGACTAAGCTCAAGACTTTTCCCATGTATGCAATAGCAACTTAAGTAGAAACCATCTCTTTCTGTGCACCAAGTAGACGTTCCAGGAAATATAAAAATCTGCAAGATCAAATGTATGCACTCAGAGATTAGATGATGATGTTTGTCTGCCACTGCAGAGTGATCTCAAACATTAAATGGTGTGGTTAAAGTGCCTTTTAAATAAAACAGCTTACACTTTTGTCTGTGCTTTGTTGTAGCTGTAGCATCTCCTGTCCCGTTTAAGCTTCAAAATGTAAATGTTCATTGAATTCTCCTTCAACAGGACTCACCTAAAGCACAGTTACGTCGAACCATTGAGTGCTGTCGTACTGATTTCTGCAATCAGGATTTGCAACCGACGTTACCACCTCTTGATAGTACAGGTAAACACCTCCTGTGTGTTCACACTGCTCAGAAATGCTGTGTAGGTTCTGTTCTTCCTGATCAACAGTAGAAAGAAGGAGAAAATGTAATTACAGTATTGCACAGATCTGGTTTTTTCCTTACTAAGTAATTTTTGTATGACAATCTGTAGTACACTTCATTTTCTATTTTCAGTTTTCCTTTTTTGCTACTTTTAAGTTAATCTTTTCCTCGATCAGTCATTCATGGCATTTTTATTCTTATTTTTAATGCGTTCATGTCTTGATTGCATGTGATCTTCTGATCTGTTTTTACTCTGTTTTCACAGTCTGATCTCTTTTTAAAATACTTTTTTAATCTGCTGTGCTTTTACCATTATGAATGCCATCATAAAAAAAAAACCAAAACTATTCAGACCTTGTTAATCCATCTTCATTGCAAATTCATTCTCTTCTTTCTGTTGCTCCCAGCGATAATAGTTTGTTTTGATGCGTTTACTCATTCATTGCTAGGGAAGTTGTACTGGTCTAACTGTGGCTTTGTAACTTCTCAGAATCTTACTGCTCTAAATCCTTAATTTCTATTTCTAACAAACTAGCAAGAGTCAACCAAAACCAACAACTCCAAAATCTCAAGCTGAATCTTTATTTTTTTTTTGTTGTCATCCAAATGAATTTATCTCTGTTTTTGTGGTATAAATACTTACTTTGATACATAGTATTTGAAACCATACCTAAATAAACTGTTTACAATATATGTTTAATTAATAGACTCTGGAAACTCTTTTTTTCTTTCTATTTTTTCTTTCTTTTTTCTTTTTTGTCAAATAGATGGACTTTTTGATGGCAGCATTCGTTGGATGGCAGTGTTGATTTCTATGGCAGTCTGCATAATTGTCATGGTCATCTTACTTAGCTGCTTTTGTTACAAGTAAGAAAGCACTTTCCTTATTGGCAACATTTTTAATTTTGCAAATCAGTGTAAACAGAACTGTTATTTTGCAAATGTACTCGGTTAATCATATGTAGATTGGAAACAGTTGTAACTTAATTTCACATTGCTATGGGTAGCAGTTTCCATCACTAGGTAAAATGAACTGTTCATGGCACAGAATTTAAGTGAATTTGATCCTTTCCTCTGGCTACAAAGTATTTACAGTTTTGTAAGCTACACATAACTTGGATGCTATAGCAGCAGCTGGGAAACAGGAATATCTTCATGCTTTTTATGCTTTTGGATCTTCAGTCAATAGTTAAATTTTATCTGCTTCTGAGGTTTTCTGCTGTGTTTCAAAACTAAGTAATTGCCCAGCTGAGCTGTGGCAGTTCATTCAGGTGCTTCTGTCAGCTCCAGCCCTGTGCTGGAGGTGATCACTGTTCTAGCAGTTTCCAAGGCTTGTGTCAGCCTCAGCTGCTGTGGTTCAAGGTTCTGTCTGTTCATTTAACCCAAAATCAGCAATGTTGAGCTGTTAACTCTGACTGAGACATGAGCATTAAAAATGCTGGGTTTCCACCTGACTGTTAATCAGCTGACACACCTGTACGACAGCTTCTTAACATTGAAATGCTATGTAAGTTACATTTCAGGAGAAGAAAAAATACAGTAAAATCTGCTTCTCTGGTTTTTTCTTTTGAGAAAACGTGTATATTTAAATAGCTCTTTTTGTAGATCAGTTTGTTACATGTTTGAAGTGTTTTGGAGTTCACCTTAGCTTCTGTTGCTTTTGCAGGCATTACTGTAAGTCAATGGCAAAGAGGCACTGTTATAATCGTGACCTGGAACAAGATGAAGCTTTTATTCCAGCTGGGGAGTCATTAAAAGACCTTATTGACCAGTCACAGAGTTCTGGGAGTGGATCAGGACTACCACTATTGGTAAGTCATAAACTTAAGATTTTTCTTCACTGAATTTCTCTCCATCACGTGGAAAGTTTGGTTTGGATCTAATGCCTAGAACAAAGCAGTTTGTTCATACAAAATGCTAATTATTTTATATGCCATCATGATGAAAGGTGAAGTACAAACTGAACGTATTTAAAGCCCATCTTCACATAATTAATTAAAATGAAATGTGAAATTAGATATGTTATGAAATCTATTGGCATCATTAGAATTCAAAGAAAACTTAGAGCCTACAGCCATTAAGATGAAAATACAAGAAATGGCTGATGAATCAAATTGAGTGAACTCAGAGATTTTATTTTCTTAGTATCCACTGACTATTAAAATAGAAAACCCAGAGAGGGACTTCTTACAAGGGCCTGTAGAGATAGGACAAGGGGAAAGGGCTTTAAACTGAGAGTAGGTTTAGATGGGATATTAGGAAGAAATTCTTCACTGAGGATGTTGAGGCACTGGAACAGGTTGCCCGCAGAAGCTGTGGATGCTCCATCCGTGGCAGTGTTCAAGTCCAGTCTGAAGGGGGCTTTGACCAAACTGTTCCAGTGGAAGGTGTCCCCACCCATGACAGAGGGGTTGGAAGTAGATGATCTTTAGGGTCCTTTCCAACTCAAACCATTTTGTGATAATTATTCATAGTTTTGTTCATTCACCATCTTATATAATATTTACTTAAAAATTAGCCAGTGAGACAGATGACTGTAAATCAGAAATAAAATGCAAGAGAACATACCCTTCAGTTGAAACCTGAGTTGACATAAATATTTGTGGGGTTTTTTTATACCTTGGAGGCAGCAATAATGAGTCCAAAATCAGAATGTAAAAAAATTCACTGAACTCATTTTACAATGGGATTAAACTTTAAAACAATCCAACCTTGACAAGCAGCCTGGTTAACTGCTGTGTTTCCCTCCTCCATCTTTATACTTTTTTTTTTTTTTTGTCTGCCTTAGGTTCAGCGCACTATTGCCAAACAAATTCAGATGGTGAGGCAGGTTGGAAAAGGGCGATATGGTGAAGTGTGGATGGGCAAATGGAGGGGTGAAAAAGTGGCAGTCAAAGTGTTTTTCACCACAGAAGAAGCCAGCTGGTTCCGAGAAACAGAGATTTACCAAACTGTTCTCATGCGGCATGAAAACATCCTCGGTAAGGCAGCAGAACAGCGCTCGGCTACTGGACGGTGGCATGAGCGGGGAGGAGGAGGAGCTCTCAGTGGGTTGCTTGAGGGGTCTAAGGCAGCTTCTGTGAAATAACCAGATGGGTTTCTCTTGATGTGTGCTAATAAAACGCTATTGAAAGGGTAGAATCTTGCTGCTCGTGGCTGGAAACGCGTCTGTGATCTCTTTGCTGGGAGGCTGGACTGGTAACCTCAGGTGCAGTTCGAATCAGAGCTTCTACATGGTTAGTTTTCATAAGGGGAACACGTATCTTCTGCTACAGTGCAAGAAAATACAGCTTTAGGAATTATCACTAAACTTTATTTAAACTTGGTTTATACATTTCATAGGTTTCATAGCAGCAGATATTAAAGGCACTGGCTCCTGGACACAGCTTTACTTGATCACGGATTATCATGAAAACGGATCATTGTATGATTTTCTGAAGTGCACTACGCTGGACAACAGGGCTCTGCTCAAACTGGCCTATTCTGCTGCGTGTGGCCTGTGCCACCTGCACACGGAAATCTATGGGACACAAGGCAAGCCTGCAATCGCACACAGGGACCTGAAGAGTAAAAACATCCTGATCAAGAAAAACGGAACCTGTTGCATTGCAGACTTGGGTCTTGCAGTCAAGTTTAACAGGTAACAAGTCCTCTGTCATGGGAAAACTTTCATGTAATTTTTTTGTTTAATGCACCGGATACCCAGTTTAAAAAGGCAGATGGAATAGTTTGGTTGTGTGCTTTCAGAATTTTTTTTGTAGTTTTGAAAGTAAATGTTGTTCTTGAATGCTGAAATCATAATGAAAATAGGTTGTTAAGAAACAATGAAAATACTCTTCTTATGGAAAATAAAAGTTTTGTAGAGGAAATGGAGACTGATTTGTTTTATTCAAAACTAGCCTTCCATAGGAATTGCAGTCATGTAAATTCTTTCATAGAAAATTTGAACAGCATATAGGCAGTTGAAACTTAATTGAAGATGTGATACTTTAATATATTATTAAATACTTTTGTTAGTTTTAGTTCCATGGAGACAGAGAATTGTCTTTTTAGGGGTTGTGCCATACAGGATTTCACACCTTGCAACAGTCCACAATTCAGTAACTTGCTAATGTTTTCATATAGTGACACAAATGAAGTTGACGTTCCCTTGAACACAAGAGTGGGAACGAAACGTTACATGGCTCCAGAAGTCCTGGATGAAAGCCTGAATAAAAACCATTTCCAGCCATACATCATGGCTGACATCTACAGTTTTGGGCTGATCATCTGGGAAATGGCTCGGCGCTGTGTCACAGGAGGTAAACTTTTAAATATTCTGTGTAAAATCTTCCAGGCCCTTCCCTCACTCTAGCAATGTTTCACCAGGAAATAATATAATTAGCTTGCTGTATCATCAGGTTTGTATTCTCTAAAAGCAGTAATAATAGTCTGACACACATTTTTCTGGCTCATCCTGGCTTTTCTTTTACTCTTCTTTTACTCTTCTTTTGTGTCCTTATGCATCTTCACGTGTGTTCTTCCATCTTACGTTTCTCTGTGCTTCTTCGTAGCATGTCGTAGATTAGAAAAAGCCAAATTCAGCATTTGGTATCAAAATCAAAAGGCACTACAAGGAATTATCATAGCTACTGAAGTTAATAATCATAATATCGGGGCCTTTATGGTAAATTATTGTTGTAGTGAAATTTTCAGATTTTTACCACAGTAAAACAGTGTGGTGAGTATAACTTGTCACAAAGTTAATTTTTGTTCCTGGCTAAGGAAATCTGGGAGTAGGTCTATAGATTTATTTATTTTAATTGTTCCTAATCTTTCACAATTATCTGCAGGTATCGTTGAAGAGTATCAGTTGCCATATTATGACATGGTGCCAAATGATCCATCCTATGAGGACATGAGAGAGGTGGTGTGTGTCAAACGCCTACGCCCAGTGGTATCGAACAGATGGAACAGCGATGAAGTGAGTGTGCTGAGTGGAAAAGCTACTTCAGTTTGTTCATTAACATGGGATGGTATTTTAGTTTAATAAATACTAAAATGTTGGAAAGTAGGAACTGCATTCACACATTCTGATACTTTGAAAATCTCATAGCAGTAATAGGAGAAAGACATGCTTGAGATATGTTCAAAATACTGTATTTTTTATGTATCTTCTCAGTGATCTAATTCATTTTATTAGTCTTAGTGTGTATAGCTTATTGGTTTGTGGCACAAGATATTTCATGAAAGATGAAGCAGTTCCCTTGTGGATTTCCTCTTTCCTTTTTTCTTTT
>WAAE01019714.1:0-24877 GCA_013400495.1 Nicator chloris | reverse complement strand
GAGGGAAATGATACTTGCTGCACCTGTTCTGCACACTTAAAAAAAAAGTTAAAAAAATTGGAAGTTCCCGCATGACACCTACTTCTAGTCTGTTATTTCCTTACTATATTTTCCTAGTTTGTCTTCAAATTTTTGGGAGGGACATCTGGAGATTTCAAATCACTTTATGCTATGTAGGTTTCTATGTTTACTTGTGTTATATATCTATCACTACGCTACCTGAACTGTAGTGTGGTGCTACAGATGGTAATAAACGCTTTTTTATTGTCCTGATGGAGGTAGTCCACTACTATTATTCCCATTTTACAGGTGGACAAAAGCAAAGTACAGGAAGAGGTCAGCATCAATTCATGGCTTAACTGTAAACATAATTTATGGGTTATATCTCAATTGTGTGGAGGATGGAGTCAGTGCACAGAAATGGCTCTGGTTTCCTTTTGCTCTCTTGCAGCTCTGCTGGTTCAGTAACCCTGTAGTTCACTGAAGAATTTGCTGTCTGGTCTAATTTTAGTCAGATTTGAAACAGCTGCAGGGGTCAGAAAGTGCATCATATATCAGTGTGGCAAAGGAAGTGGCTAAGCCTGTGCCTATTTTTCTTGCACAACAAGCAGTAGAGAAGACAACACACGACGCTGGGTTAGCTGTGTGCGGCAGTAGGATCAGCTCTTAACTGGTCAGAGCAAGATCACCCAACTGAGTCATTATTAGGGCTATTGGATGTGGAGCACCTTTTGTAAAGCAGATGGATTCTACAAGTGGGTTTGGCTCTAAATTGCTGGCTCCCAGCTGACTGTGAGCTATTTAGGGACGTTTCTAGAGCGATGGTTGATCTAGAAAGTGCTTGCAGGAATAGGGTGTTTGGTGTGCTACTTGACTTGTTCCAAATAAGTATAGGTAGGTAACTTTGCTTTATTTCTCTCTGATTCCTTCTTGGGGGGATTTTACCTTGTTGCTTAACATTGATGTTGCAGGCATTAGTGGTTGTATTGTCAATTTGACTTTCTGAATTCACAGGAAACACAGTGGTGGTCTTTGTCCTGTTGATCTGTGAGTTCTTCCTCAGAAGTCCTCTGCTACCAAATATAGCATGTGCAGAAATGTTTAATTTGATATTAGAGTCAAAGTGTATGGAGTAAAGAGTGTTAAATAATTAGGAGGAGTGAGCATTTACTCTCTGTTTTGTTTTCTGGTGATTGTGATTCTTGAGAAAACTGTATTTCTGCTTTCAGAAGTTGGAGCATACTCAAAAATCCAATAGCATCTCTTGGAAAGCTAACCATTTGTGATACTTGATAAAAATTATGTTTAAGAGGAGGAATTTTGTGTTTTGAAGGGCCAGTTTTGCAAGTAAATACTCCAAGATGGAGTCTATACTTATGGTGTGAGGAGTTCAATTTCTGATGAAAGCGTCATAAAAGGAAGCCCTGTGACTAGTGACAAGAATAGTAGGACTATAGTAGGGTTACTTACAGTAGGAATTATTTACTTGTATAGTGACTAATTAATATGTTTTTCATTGGCTGCCAGTGAGTGAGGATTTCATGATAATAAAATTTACCTTTACTCAAAATCCTGTTTATCAAGGTTTGAACTTGATCAGAGATCTTTATGAGTATTATAGGTGATATTTTTCTGGTTCATGCTTGCCTCATTCTGAAAGATGTGAAGAATTGCTGAAGAACTGACTGTGACTAAAGATAGCAAACAGACTGTTGTCTGAAAACTGTGATTTTTCTCAAACAGGAAAACCAACTACTTCTTTTTAGGGCAGTACAGAAACCTTTGGTTTAGCAATAAACTACAACTGGCTTGAAATGAGAATTATAGATAGCTCAATTGAGTAGATAAGCTAGGTACTATACCTCTTTAAATGAGAGCTCCCACTGTTCATCTTCCAAGTGTGTTTTTAATGTGAAGTACATTTTACGTAGTTGTTCAATTAGTGCGTGCATTTTGGTGGGAGATTCCATTCTTCCTGAAAAAGGTGGCTCATGTCCACCTCAGGAGAATGGACTGCATAAATAACTAAGTTTTTTTTGAGGAAGATCCCTTTAATCAGCCAAGTGTACTGTATGTTTAACTAAGCTATCACTGTCATTCAGATTAGTTGATACGCCAATCCTAGTATTTGAAAGACAAGCTGAATGTTGTGTCTGTAGAAAAAAAGAATTAAATAAAATTTCTATGCAAATGACATTTTATACAGGTTTCAGAGGAAAGCTTTGTATCAGATTGCAAAGCTGTTATCAATACATTCATTCTTTTAGGCAATCCTTTAATGTTAAATTAGGACAAGTAAGGAATTACAAGATGTTTACAAGTTTGTTTATCAGTCATTTATAACTGTACTTCAGGTTTGCATCTTGAAAATACAGCAGGTTGGAGGGGGAAAAAGGGTGGGGGTTTTATTACTTTTTCCAAATTAAAAATAAATATGTAATTGAGTAGGTATAAAAGCTTTGTTGAAGTACAGACAGTAGTGTAGTTACGAAAGACAGACAGGTTACTGCAGATGGGCTCTCCTTTGGCTCCTTTGTGCTTTTGCAAGAGGAAATATCCCTTTAGTATAGATTCTCTTTCACAAGCTGACAATGGTTATGTTCAAGTGTCAAAAGTGTAGCTGCCCCAAATGTAGCTATTCATTGCTTGTGAAGTTCTAATCACTGAGTCAGCTGAAGATGAACCCCTATTTCTTCACAGGTCAGGTGCAGTGTGGTGAAAGCTTCTGTAACCTGGTCTGCTTGCTAAGACTCCTTACTTGTGAGTTAGAAAAAGCAGGAAGCACAGACCCCAAACTGGAAGTGCAGTATTTTGGGGTTTGGCTGTTGGTTTGTTTTGGTGTAGTTTGGAGTTTTGGTGTAGTTTTGTTTGTCTGTTTGTTCTTTTTTATTTGTTGTATGTGGAGTGGTTTTCTGAGATGGGCTTGATTCTAGCTGTACTTATGCAATTTTGTTTATTGACCCAGGCATTATAACTATCTCTGAAAATAAGATTAAGTTGTGTCTGGTTGCACCTAAATACCAATTTTCACATCTTGGTCCTTAGGTAATCTCTGCCTCAAAACTTGTCTTTGAACTTGTCTAAAGCACTTGACCTTGTAGGCTCTGTGTCCTGAATGGCCTCCGATATATATGTCTGTATTTTCTCTTAGCTTTATTAAGTCTTTATAACTTAAATGCTCTTTATCCTCTCTTTGAAAATGTGTATTTTTGTTGGCATTATCTGTTTAACAAACTTAGTTTACATACTGCAAAATAAACTTTACCTTTTTAACATATTAAAAAAAAAAAAGGCTATGGGGACACTTTGGATTTCTTTGAAGACAGTGATTCCCATTTCTGAAATTGGAAATGTTCAGCTTGGACAAGCAACAAGGACAGTCACATAGTGTTTGTAAGCCTGTAACTGTTAAGAATATCACACAAACTGCAGATCACCAGAAGAACTGCAGAACTATGAAGCTAAGGCACTTGTTCAGGTGGCTTTGTCATTGGTATTGCAATGCATCAACTTTGTAAATTTATCTCATCAGTGGAAATCCTTGTGCAGTCTAGGTGCAAGGATTGATAATAAGGCTTTTTGTATTTTATAACAAAGGCATCTGAGGAAAGATGGAGAAAGCAATTGCTTCTTTTTGGGTTGTCATCAAAATACATGACTCTGTAGCTGAAAGAGAAGTCTGGTGCGCTATCTGCGCTACACACTGAGGCCTAAATGCTTTCTGTCTCACACAATAGTAATGACAAGTAATTGAGGAGCTCTGCAGGATACAGAGAGTTTTAATTTGTGCCTTCTGAAGACCGATGAAAAGACATATCATATCTTCCTTTGGTGTCATTCTGTGACCATGCCTGTTTCTTCCTGCCAGCACCGCAGGCTTTGTGCTTGCTGTAGGTCCATGCAGTTACCCTTGTGGAAAGGAGGCTCTTCATGCTTCTTATTTCTTCAGCCTGTCTTTCCTGCTGCTTTTCTGCTCCATTTGTCTTCTGCCAATGCTGACAAAAGCCATTGCAGATACTGGGTTGAACTGGTTTGCTGCATGATGCATATAGCATAGACTAGTGATTTTTATACCCATAAGCATCCGTTGGATGGGAGGGAAGTTACTTTTACTCAGTAATACCATAAACATCCCTGTGAGACGTTACAACATTTTTAAAGTAATCTAATAGTTACATGTGAATCATATAGCCTTCAACAACAAAAAAATATTAAGACATATGCTTTAATCCAGAGAATAATTTTATTGATTCCAATGCACTGCTCACTTACTAAAAAATAAGAATGTTTAAGTGCTTTTCCAGACTGAAGTCTTTGAGTAACCTGCATTATCATATATGTGTGTTGCTCAGATATACAGGGTATTCATGTGGTGAATTATTTCTTTATATTTGATAGGATTGAATAGAATTTTTGTGTCTGCTCTACTCATTTTTCACATGTTAATGACATTCATCTTGTCTATCTGTGGCATTTTTAATGTGCCCATCAGCAGAGTATTTGCCTGTCTCTTCTGCAAAATAAATGTCTCTCAAGAAGAGATAGGAGCAGTAATGCATGTGTAATTATTATTTTTTTTAAGTTATTACTGAAACATAGTAACCTCCCTTCCCCCACTCCAATACTTATTTTTCCTAGTGACAAAATCTGCAAGCACTGAGCAACAAGTTTATCAATTTGAACAGGCCAACTGCACAACTAAACGTATGTGAAACTTAACAAATCCCTTGGGGAAGCTGACTGTAAGAATTTCCTAGTCTGTGTCGAGTTACTGAGGTGCGACATGGTGGATTGAACTTAATGCCTTAGGCTAGCACAGTCAAATAGAGAGAGTTTAAGATTTTGCTGTGTCTATGAAGGGATCTGCTGGTAGTTGTCTAAATTAAGCTTTCAGAAAAGAATATAACACTATCATGAGCTCTTTCCCTTGAATATTTTGGCAGGTTATTCTGGTTTAAAAGATATCCAAGTAGGATTTCCTCTGTTTAAGCCTCATAGCAGTTGCAAAAAGATTGAAAGGTTATTTCCCTTACCAGGAATAGCAAAATATTGAAGCAGAAATCTTTCATTTCCAGTATGCTGTTTCTTTTAAAGGTGTAGCGTCTTAGCCAAAACCAGGGATCCCCACCTGCGTGGGTATTGACCCCTACCACCTTCTGGTGCTGCTGATACAGAGACTGTGGGGATGGATGCCCTGGGTTTCTCACCACTCTTTCCTTGTGTGCATCTTCATGAAGGGAAAATTGATCCTAGTGACCTCTATGACTCTCTAGCAGCTAGCCTGAAGAAGTGAGTAGGAGCAGCAGCTTGTGAAAGAGTCTGTAGGCATGCTACAGAGTTTAAATCAGGGCTGCAAGTGACAGCAGTGCCTTCAGCCTACAGTGACAAAAAATTATGTACTATGTATATGCTAAGAGTTGGAGAGCCACCAGGAGGGTGGGCGAGTACTCAAGTGCATGCACAAATCTGGAGCTGCTGTTACAGATGAGTAATTTGTTTCTCAAATGCTAATAACATTGCAGTAGTTTGTAGATCTTTTTGAAGAAGAGCAAGAGCGATGCAAGTTTTCTGTGTGACTGAGAACAATGCATGTACATTAACACAGGTCATTATTTTACAGATAAGAAGAACAGTTCTTGGTCTGTTACCTATGTGTGACTGAGAATGATGAACCTTTTATTTGCTTATGTGTTTTAGCAGACAACAGTGCGTAGTAGGAGCCTATAAGTCCCGAGGTTGTGAGAAGATCCCTGTTAAATCAGAGTATGTACCTGTTGCAGTGACTCCTCCATCTGCAGATTTCGAGGAGCATTTACTGTCTGTTCTTATTTGTGAATTTCAAGGACATAAAATCATAGAATGGCTTGGGTTAGAAGGTCCCTGAAAGATTTGCCCATTTATGTTTGAACTGAAATATTGCTTGACTCATCTATATGTGGACAAATAAACCCACTATATATACAAAATTTTTAATATCTTGTTCAAGCTAAAATGAATTACAGGCGAAATCAGCTCTTCCCAGCATTTTTGCCTGAGGACATAATGCCTCAAATTATTATTTTCTTAAAATTTACCTTTGTTCTGCTTCTTATTCATTCTTATTAGTTACAAAACTAATAAAAATTTTAGAATAAGGGGTATGTTTTTGAAGAAAGAGTAGTAGTGGTCTCTTTCCTTCCAGAGTGATACTCTTGGGCAGGAGACAAACGGTATTGATGGACTTGATTGTAAATATTGAGCTTGGAATGGAACAACTTAATGTGAGAAATGAGTTCTTTTCTCGATTTACATTAAAAGGGACCTATAACCCTTGAAGTACAGGAGTGTAATGTTGACCTTGTATAATATTACTATAGTAATTTTGTGAAGCTGGCTAGAGATATGCAGGTGTATTAGGTAAGAAATTAGCAAGCAGAGTGCACCACAAATTTCTGGTGGTTTCATTGACACAGTGTGCATACTTTTTTTGGTGTTGATTAAAGTCAGTAATAAGTAATTTATACCTTATCTAATATGACAGAGGTTCTTGAATACCCTAGAGAAGTTGCTAGGAATTCAGTGCTCTGAATGGATTTGGTGGTGAACAGTCAAATACTTTTGATTTTTCTGGTTGCCATTTTTTAATTTTTGTTAAAGCTGACTTTCACCAATGTTGTTTTGATGTGTGCAGTAAGAAGACAGGAAAGGAAGAGTCACTGCAAAGTAAAGTTTTATTGCCATATACAAGTGTTATTGCATCTTTCATACCACAAAACAAGTTTCATCAGTGTTGATAGACTTGGGTTTGACATTAGGGCTGGACTGCATTTCTTTGGGGTCCAGTGCATGTGGTGTTTTGCCTTGAGCTCTCATTATTTACTGCAGCAAGGACTATTGGCTGCCAGATAATTCTGTAGTGTGAGTGACTGTATTTCAATAAAGCTGTGGCCTTGGCCTTTAAACCGGTTACTGGAAACCTGTTTTTTTCCCTTTGTAGTCCGCAGTGGCATTTGCAGTGTAACAAACATTTTAAAGATTTACTTCCTTCTGGCATGTAAAAATGTTGTACTAAATGTTGTACTGTTAGTGAACTAACTTAGTGTTTCTTCCCTTAAAGAAGTATGTGTCTTCAAATACTTAGTTTCTGATATGAACAAGCAGCCTGACTGGCTTTACACACCTTAACAGTATCCGAGCGTTAAGGACAGGGTGTTCCATTTTACAAAATAGACTTGCTCTTTCTTTCCATAATGAGTTTTGCATAAGGGAAACTAGCCAAAGTTATTAGAAAAGCAAACATCTCAGTGAATTGGGAAATAGTAATGCTTTTGAATTTTCAAGATATTAATTCAGTTACAACTGAAATACTATTAAAGATAAAATACATGTTTAATTTCTTTCTTATGCTGAAAAATATTTTAAGAAGTTACCTAAATGCAGCACAATAACATGTGGGGTTCTGATGTGGGACGCTGCTGAAGCCTCTGGCAAGGGGGAGGGAGGTGCCAGAGGCAGAACTTGCTCTAAGTTGAAACTAAATTAAACCACAGAGGTGGTAGGGCATAGCTCTGCCTTCCATCCCCTTGTAAGCAGATCTGGCTGGCTTCCTGCTGATAAACATGATGCAAAAATCTGTTGCATCCTGGACTACTGGTACAACCAAAGCTGTGGGAAGCATTTAGTTTATTTGCAATAGATCCTATGAGGCTCTGCTAAATTTCTCTGCCTGTTTTATTCATACTATGCTGGTCTTATAATTTGTTTAACATTTAGAGCATTAGTAAATGGGAACTTTTGCTCAACTTTTATTTCAGGCATTTCAAAAGTTTGCAGAGTGATGTGCTCTTTTAATATAGTGTGCAATTGACAAAGAATGCAATGTAATATTATGAACAAGCTAATTTATTTTCAGATAATGGGCAATAAATAAAAAAGACTAATTCACAATGGGTTTTCTCGTAACCAATTCTTTGTGAACATTTTCCCAAACATATTACCTACTCAAAAGTTTCAATCAAAATTTGGGTAAATTTACTACTTACTGGTTTTGGGGTGCTATTTAGGAGACTAGTTGGGCTATGAAATATAAGCACTTTCAATTGAATTCATGATCCATTTTATTCTCTGATTGAATAGACACAACTTTTAAAATTGGGTGTTCCAAATGCTAGTGATTACAAACTCTGCAGTAGGCAAAGCAGTTTCCTGGTCTTTATGTAGTTCTGTTTAGGAAAGGAAATAAGTTTGCCAGAGCACTGGTTAAAAAAAAAATTAAAAAAATCTGATTATCATAGAAGTGAAGATGATAAACCACAAAAGTGAAAATTTTTCAATGTTTTTGCAGCTTGAGACCAGAAATATAAGCAAATGAAACGATTGCAAGTTAAGAAGCACACTATGGATAAGGATAAGCTATTCTGAGCACTTTGTCAAATATGTTATCTTCCCAAGGATTCTTCGTTATTTGTTCCTCTTCTGTCTCCTATCCAAGTAAACATTTGTAAACTACTTAAGTCCCTTCTCAGCAAGGGCATATACCTTTCACTGACACTAATGGTACATACTTATGCTTAGTGCCAAGGAAATAGGACCTTACTTAGGGTCAAATTAATGTAGTTTTCGTAAAGTAATGTAATTGACAGGTCCAAAAATCCACTACTGCAATCCAGGACCAAAGTGTTGGGGCTGTATGCAGTGTATAGCCTTTCAGACAATTATGAAAACCCCTAAGTTGAAAGAGACCCAGCAGCTCCTGGCCCTGCACTGCACCATCCCCAAGAGTCACACCCTGTGCCTGAGAGCATTGTCCAAACACTTCTTGAATTCTGTCAGGCTGGTGCTGTGACCACTTCCCTGGGGAACCTGTTCCAGTGCCCAACCACCCTCTGGTTGGTGAAGGACCTTTTGCTGATATCCAACTTAACCTCCTCTGACACAGCTTCAGGGCCTTCCCTCGGATCCTGCCACCGATCACCAAAGACTACTGCCTGCCCCTCCTCTTCCCCACGTGAGGAAGCTGTAACATTGAGGTGTCCCCTCAGCCTCCTCTTCTCCAGGCTGAACAGACCAAGTGACCTCAGCCACCCTGTATGGCTTTCCCTCTAGGCCCTTCACCATCTTTGTAGCTTTCCTTTGGCAGATTTCTAATACCTCTTTGTCTTTTTCATACTGACACTATTTCTTGTGTGACTTTCAAATCACTCCTCTTAAGTCTCATTCAACCTTGACAGTGCTAGAATTCTATGTTTCCAATTGCTTGGCCTTATTTGCTAGTCTCTAGAATTTCCATGGCTACCATTTGGCTGGTTTTCAGTTTTTTGATTAATTTTCCTGTTGCCTTTCTGGCTGTCAGTTTGTTTGACAGTTTTTGCAGTGTGCAGATGTAATGTATCCTATGCTTAAAGATGGTAGGGTTCAAGAAAGTCCACTTCATTAAACTTGGAAAACTGGTAGATAGCTTCCTGTAGGAAGCAAGTGCATGGCTTGATATGAAGGCAGTGGACAGTTCTTTAGTGAAACATTCTAAATACATGAACACTAGCTTTACTAGTGCAAAGAAATAAAGTTTAACACAAGTCTGGTTTAACTAAATGTGAGTTGTTTACGGACCTAAAACTTGAAGGATGTTGTCAGAAGCTGAAACTTATTATGGATGATGATAAAAAAATCCTGTATGGAAAAGTGGAAATGAAAATTGGAGAGGTTTGGCCACAAAGAGGAATTAATTTATAAGGGACAAAGCACTGAGAATGGAAGAATGAGAAAAGGACCTGCACATTGTTCAGTGAGTAGGTAAGAGAGCAATAGATGCATTAGCATTGTTAGAATAATTTTTTTAACTTCTTGCTGCTTAATTTTCACCAGAAGTATCAATGGCATGAGATATCTTACTAATTACATCTATGTCAAATTCAAGAAACTCAGGTGTTTGTATAAAAAATAAAGGAATGAAAAATACCTAGCTAAGTAGCGTTGCAGTGTGGAGACTTTGTTTTTTGTCTGTTTGTTTGTTTCCAGAATGAATTACATTTATCCAAGAGTACTTGAGAATTGACCAGACAGCTTACACAGCTGACAATATCATCTGTGAAAAGTCTTGGAGCACTGTTAAGATTCCTAGCGTTCTAGGAGGTGTACAGTTTAGCTCACCTCAGCGTGAGTCAGATACCTAAGCTAGGACTCCAGGCCTCAGAGAGTGACTAAAGATAACACAAGGCTCCTAGTGGAGGCAGGAGGCTCCTCTGGCAGTGTCTTTCCTTATTGGAAAGTCTCATTTATACATTTAATTGGCTTCCTGTAGAAGGTGTCAATGAATAGTAATTTCTCAGCCATACTTCTCTTTAAACCTTGTTGACCTAAGCAATAACAGACCAGTCAGCAAACTTCAATTGCTGGAAAAATACACATTGCTCATAAATGTCTGGAAAAAGTCAACATGACTTCTGCAGCAAACATAGTGTCAACAAGCCTACCTACAGTAATAGAATAAACATGCCTTATGGATAGTAGAGAAACAAAATGTGACATAAATTATGGTAAAATTCTAGCTTTTAGTAAATATCTTAGTTTTGACGTTTTCTTCAGCTGTTCTATGACGAACATGATAAAGATGAAATTACCATAAAGGGGGTTAGGATGATGACTGAGAAAAAAAGTAATAATCAGATGGAAAGCCTAGAATTCTAGCAGAGGTACTGAACAGATGTCCTAAACTAAGCAGTAGTTTCCGTGCAGAGGGTGTTCATGGTGTGCTTTCAGGGCCTGGTAAAACTTGTCTTCACTGATGTCTTGGAGGAAGAAATAGGAAATTCTTGTTTAGTTTGTAATTGTTAATCTAGAGCTACTTGCAGAAGGGAAGGTCTGTGTGCATTTTAAAGCACAGGGATAGAATCAAAATTATATTGATAAACTGAAGAAATAAAATACAGTTCACTAAAGGAAAGAGTTAAACGATGCAAGATTTTAAATGCTTGGTGCAAAGATGATCTAGGAGAAAAAGTAACTTTTTGGGGTCCTGGCTGTTGGTAACAAGCTGGCCTGGAGGCTAAGTACAGCATGTTGATACAAAAACAAAGATTGGGATCATAATTTTGAGTTGTGAAATGGGACTCTTGAATAATGCCTTCTAAAAATAAAAAGTGAAAGTATTTGGAGGTTTTTTTAATCAAGGAAATCCTAATGATAGGGACATAACCATTTTATAACCATGTATAAAAATCTTTCAGTGTGACAGCCTGGAGCTAGGACAAGGAAATGGAAGAAAACTACAACATCTCTTTCTCGGTCTCATAAAAGTGTATTTGAACACTGTGAAAGGTCAAAAAAAATCACTTTTCGGTACATGTAATGGCAACAGCTTCTTGAACTGCTTTAGAAATTCTTCCCAGTCCATGCAATAAGTACCATCTCAAACTGGCTCATTTTATTGATTGAAAGCATTCCTTTCATAAAAAGAAACTATACAGGTGTGCTTATCTATGCTTTTCAACAGCTAATAAAGTAAGAATTAAGTTGTGTACTGACATGTAACCCACTCATAAATACTAATTCTGTTCCTAATACCCCACAAGTATGCAAGCTTCATATTAACATTATAATGCTGATACAGTAATCACATTCTCTCTATATATGTACTATGGCATCAGTGTGGCATGTAAGTGTGAACTTGGACTGCTTTAGGAGGGTGTGTTTTCCTATGGGTTTGGGCTTTCACATGTGTGGTGGGTTTTTTTTTTGTTGTTTTGTTTGTTTTGGGAATTGTTTTGGGCTTGAGGGTTTTTTTTGCACAAAGCAGTTGTCTGTATGAATTCTCTTCAAATTATGGCACAACATGTCTCGGGATATGGTGCTAGAGAATCCTTCTTTTTGTTTCCCTTATTTTCTATGATTGGGATAAAGTCCTAAAGGCTGCTCTTCCATCTAAGGGTTTTCTGCTCCTTTCTGTTTTAACATACATGTCTTCTGGTATGTTCTTATTTGTATATAACATTTGTCTTATGAAATGTCATGCTCAGGTTATTTAAAGTAGGTACAAACAGAACAGTTCTGATTTGTAGAAAAGTGAACATTCATAAAGGTCTTCGGGACTGAATTAAAAGTATTTTCTGTTTGATATGAATTGGTTCTCTGGTTTACTACTCTGTGAGGCTTTGGAAAAGATTAAATAAAGCTCAGGATAATGAATCATGGAATTCAAACCACCAGTTGGATCATCCAATCTTTCTGCTTATATACAGTGGATCTCCAAAGTGTATTTTCGAGTCTGCTTTGTTCTCTTGTAATCGTCAAAAGCTAGTTCTGCCACCTACCAGTCAGGCAATTCTATGGCTTAATACACTCAGGTTTTAGGAAGATTTTCCAGTGATGCATGTGTTCATCCTAGTGTTTCTCATTGTTCTTTCTTGTTTCCAGTTAAATAGATACTAGTTTTCCACACATGAATAATCATCTTATGTGGTCCTTTGCAACTACAGGATGTTTCTCTATATCAATGGAGAATCCATGTGTATTTGGTTAAACTGGAGTTATTTGTATGCCTCCATATGCCAAAGTTAGATGGAGGTCATGGATGGTAAAGGTAGCAAGTTTCTAAAAGTCTTGGTAGATATCTTTGCAAGTTTAGTTTTAAACCACTAAGGTTTAAAGCTGTTGGTGTTTAAAGTCTGCTCCTGCTTAAATAAGAAAGATGTGGTTCTTAATAAGTGAAATGTTCAATAATCAATATTAAAAATCAACTTTTATATTTGCCAAGTTACTCAAGTATTACAGGCAGTAAGATCTTTTTGAGAGAGCTGAGTTATAGTGATGAAATGAAAGCTGCAGCAGTACTGTCTAGAAAGATGGGTCACTGCCTTCAATCTGTGTTTGTTCAGTGGTTGGGAAACTGATACCCTCTGGAAGATATTTGAATGTGCTAAATGGAAGGTTTTAAAGAATTTCAGCTGTAAGCTTATGGGAGGTTTTAAGAATAAAACCAAGTTTTATAATTCTATTGAATGTTTAGGAAGTAAAAGCCGTTAGACTTCATGCCTCTAGATTCTAGTCTCACTTGGATGTCACCTCCAACTCCTTCTGCACAGGCTGAAAAACATAGGCAGGGATTCAGAGAATGTTGTCTGTCTTTGTGGGAGATTAGGGCCTGAGCTATTTTATCACTCATTCTGAAGTACTTCTACCCATAGCTGTCATCAGAATTTGCCCTATTTCCAGAATTTTTGTGACCCTTTTACTATAGCACTGGCCAGATCACCAAAGGGTCTGCAGAAATCTAGAAACAAAACTTCTTCTTAAGCTTTTGGTAGAAACAACAATATTTGGACTGTTCTGCATGCAGCAGATTTTGATGTTGTCCTTTTATATCTTTAATTACATGCAGTACCTACTGATAGAGGCTGTGTGGCTCAGCAGAGCCATTGCCTTGGGCAACTGGTGGATTTTACTCACCTTAGGCTGGATCCTGCCTGTTACACCAGCTTTAGTTTCCTGACACTAGTCTTGCAACACAATAATACAAAAGAAGAGCTGTAAGTTGTATTTATTTGAACATGAAAGAATGAAGTGAAGCATGCCTTCGGTTGCAATTGGTAATAATAGTCCTAGGGTGTGGGAGACAGTCTGACACATTCACTTCTGTATGTGTAGTGCTGACACTCTGCAGGATGTAACATGTTCACTGGCCTCTCTGTGCAGCAGCAGTAGGGAAGCAGAGATCCCTGTGCACCTGTCCCTCTTGTGTGTGCCTTCCAAACACTGAACATGGACTCTTTCTTCCTCTGGGAGATGGATTATTATATAAATAGCAGCTGCATATAGACAAAAAAGCATCTTGGTTTCTGCATTCAAGCAAAAGGGAAGGAAAAAACGCCAATAGCAAATATTTTTCTACAGTTTGCATTTTTACAGAAACATGAATTATTTTAAGTTTGTCTTCTACAGACAAATGAGAGAAAAACAGTAAAAATATTCAAGTGTGACTTATGCTCTTTTTACTGTTAGAGAGGTGAACTGAGTTTTCTTACAAGTAAGGTGGAGAAATGTGGCAGCAAGTGAAGAGTTATGATGTGGTCAAGGTTTTTCTTTTTTTGTTTAAATACTGTTATTCTTGTGAGGAAGTTGAAGTGATTGTGCATGCTTATATACAAAAGAGGCAACTGGTGAAAAAGAGACTAGGAAAAGGGGGAAGAGAATATTTACAGCTATAGAATTAAAATAATTCTTTCTGTACTTGTGGCATTGTGCACATATAAAAGAAATTGTAAGAAATTATTAATTTGAGATTTCTGTAATAGTCACTTCAAATATATGTAATATGAGTAGACACGTATAACTATAACAAAAATATCCCCAGGTAATTTCTTTTACTGTGCATTTTAACAAACACAGCCAAAATACACCAAACTTTATGTGATTATTGAACTGATGATAAAGGTTAGTCCGTTAAACAGCTCATTATTATTTCTTATGTTCAGAGAATAAACTTGTTGAACTGGGAGAAAGCAAATTTGGTCTTATTTATGTGATGGAGGTGTTTGAATTAGTAGCCAATGGCCTTTTAAAGGAATGAATTTACTTCTGAAAAACGATGTGTTTGTTTCTTCTATGCCATGTTAACTTTATGGATTTAATTGATTTCCTAAAATATCAACAAGCCATATTTAGAAGAAAGTAGGGGTTTCCCTCTTATTCCAGAAAATGCTAAATGCTGCACTGCTACTTGGGTAGCTCATGAAATTAAGCTCATTATACTAGAATCAGCTTTTACATTGTTTTGGTTTTAACGAGAAAGTATTTACCATCTCTTGAAAAATACTTGTCTCTTTTTGTAAATCACAAATATGGTGTTGCTGATTTTTCTAATGTCCTCCAATGTGAACAGTGGCATTTTGCAGGCTTCTGTTTTTTAACAGCCATTTAAAATGATTACATGGAATACATGACTGTAGATAAATGGGTCTTATTTTACTTAATTTATTTTGCAATAAATCAAGTATGTAAGGGAAATATGAGTGTGTGGGTTCTCCTGACTATATCTGTGAAACCCCACTAAATGGCATTGGGGTGCTATCAATGGGATTTCAGAGGTGCAATTTGAGTATACTTCAGAAGTTTAATAGATGAAGCCAATAATGTCCCAGTGGTCCTTTGAATTTGGCCCCATGAAATTAATTTCCACCTCAGCTTGTACACAGAATAAATTAATTCATACAGACTCAGTATTGCTCTTCTACAATCTGTGTAATTGCTTGTTTATACCAGCACCCGGTAGGTCTCTTTATCTCTGAACTTTTGTGCTCTGCAATATTAGCTTGTCTAAGGCTGTAAAATTAAAAGTTACTTAAGGATTTTATTGAGCTGAAGGGATTGTGTTTTTCAGCCATAGAGGGTTTGTTTACTTAGCAGTGATTCAACCCCACCCAGTTGTAAGGCCAGCCCAAGCTGTTATCACACAATGGGACTTGGTGTTTGACCATAACTGCACGTCTCACTCAACAGGCAATCAGCATTTTAATTAGTGATTAAAGGAAAGTCATTGTACTCTAGCTGCTTTATCACAATAGCCTAATAATTTTGTGTTGAATAAATAGATAATGCAAAAGGGAAACCTCCCCTCATAATGTTGTTGTCATTAAGGGCTCTTTTACTCATTTGTGTATGTATTAAAACACACATGACATGAATAGAGGTAATTATAATTACTGCAGGTTTTTTGGCAGATTAGCTGATATTTTTTTCCTTGTAAACCTTTTCCTTTATAATGCCACTCCAAAATGAATGCTGTATTTAAAAGTTCAGATAAAGGTAAGCAGTGGTGGCTCTGGTTCACCAAGCTGTGTGGATGTGAATGATTGATTTGCTGTGTGCATCACTGGAATTAGGTAACTTGCATCATGACTGTGATGTACTGTGTAATTGATGCAAGCCCTTTCATAGCATTCTGAGATTGAAATCAATATTTATTTGAAGTGCAACAAATGTAATAAGCTGCATTTCTTGTGTAAGCACTGGTCTGGCTCCATTTCTAGTTCAGTTTTGTAGAAGATTGTTCAGAAGCAACTGATACATGTTTTGGTATGGCTAAAGAATTAGTTAAAAGGACACAAACAAGATACAGAAAACAGTCTGGTCTGAAGCTATGAGTGCACAGTTAATGTATTTTTTATTATGAATGGACTGACAGTTTATTCATAATTTTATTTATTTACTACTACAAATATTCATCTGCATGTCATAGATGGCAACTCTGCATGGCTAAGCTTCACTATGCTTTTGTCTATACTAACAGTGAATGTTAGATCCTAAAACATGTAATATTTTGGAGACAAAAAAGAATCTCTCCTATGTATAAAATTGAGAAACTTTAAGTAAATAGGTTATTGCAAAATTATAATGCTGTAAATACAGAACTTTATTTGTAACAAGGATACGTCTTTAATGAATAGGATGACTTAGAATTAAGGTTTTCGCTCTCTGATTTTTAATTTTTTTTTCTTTTGTGCTGACAAGCACTCTAACTTGCAATGAGCTCAACCATTTGTAACTTTGAAATTAGAGGGCATGGTAGATAAAGGGACACTGGCAAATAGATTGCTTTGGGTAATTTGCAGAGGATTTATACACCCAGTTTTGATTACTTAGTTTTGAGTGTAACACCTATTGTCATCTATGCTTGCTTGGTAAGCTGTTAAGTTCAGGTGTTGAAGTTCAGAGAGCTGTGAGGGCAGGGACTTTCTGCAGTCCCATTGCTTCATGATGTGCTTTTGAAGTGTTAACGCTTCTTGTTCTGAGTGTCAACACCCACTTCATGCTCTCTTGATACTCATGGTAATCCTCACTGCTGATAACTTTGGCATGTTGAAACAACAACCTCGCCCACACCTGACTCAATAAAAGGAGCTCTGAAATAAAAGCAGTTGTAATTTACTACTAGATTCTTTTATAAGTGACGTTAAACCATTTTGCATGTTATATAATTGAAGGTATCCAAAGTGTTTGTTAAGTGAAACGTGCAGAGGACAGCCTTCATAAAGAGGTGTGCGTATTTGGTTTGTCTGACCTCTTACCACCCTTGCCCCACACTCACATCCCACCTCACCTGACAGGGGAAGTCCACAGAGGCATTTTGACTTTTTTTTGGTTTTGGAGTAGGAATTAACTCTATTATTTTTTTTCCCACAGGTGATTGTTAGTGAGGTTGAGGCAAGAATTACTAACACATGCTGCTTTATAGAGTTTCTGAAGCAATGCAAATACCTTAAATGCTCAGAGCAGAGAGAAAGTTAAATATTTACTGTAAAGACTGGGTGGCCAGCATGAAGAATATGAACAGTGATGGAGACAAAGGCACAAAAAGTCCAATTAGACTGGAGATAGAAAAGGGGATTTTTAACTCCACCTAAATAGATGTAGAAATGTTGGCTTATACTTACGCTTTATTTCAGTAACTGGAAGTTTTTCAAGACTTCAGTACAGAGAATGCCTAGACTTCCTACTTTGTTCCATGGTAACATGCAACTTCTATTTGTGTACACACAAATAAAAGGGCTGAGTTGCACTTTCTTTTTCAGGGGAAAAGTGTTCAACAAATCTCCGATCTTCATAGGTTTATTTTTTTAACCTAAATAACATCACTCATGGAATAGTGTCAGTGTTAAGGATTGGAAAGAACATTGACAATCATGTGATCCCAACTTCCCCGGCCATGGGCAGGGACACCTCCCACTAGACCAGGTTGATCCCACTAGACCACCTTATCCAACCTGGCTTTGAACAATGCCAGAGTTGAGTCATCTCCAACCTCTCTGGAAAACCTTTTTATATCTCACCACCCTCACAGTAAAGACTTTCTTCCTAATATCTAACCTAAATTTCTCCTTTTTTTCTCTTGAAGCCATTACTCTTTGTCCTATCACAACAGTTCCTGTGGTGCAGAGATCCTCTCGGCTTCCCTGTAGGTGCCTTTCAGATAATGGAAGTTTGCCATGAAGTGTCCATGCAGCCTTTTCTTCTGCTGTCTTGACAGCCCCAACTTTCTCAGCCTGTGTCCATAGGACAGGTGCTCCAGTCCTCTTATCAGCTTCATGGCCCTCCTCGGGACTTGTTTCAGCAGTAGTGTCCTTAGAGTAGTGACACTAGAACTGAACCCGGTGCTTCAGGTGGGGTCTGAGCAGAGCAGATGGGCAGAGTCCCCTCCCTCTCCCTGCTGGCCACACTGCTCTGGATGCAGCCCAGGATGGGCTTGGCTTTCTGGGCTGCAAGTCCACGTTGCCAGATCATTTTGACTTTTTTGTCAGCCACCACCCCCAGTCCTTTGCAAGGCTGCTCTCAGTCCCTTCTCTGCTCAGGCTTTAGGTGTGTCTGGGGTTGCTGTGACCCATGTGTAGGACTTAGCACTTTGCTGTGCTGGACTTGATGAGATCTTTATTGGCCCTGCTCTCAAGCCTGTCAAGGACCCTCTGAATGGCATCCTTCCAAATTTCAAATGTATTTGTAATATATATCTTAATAGGCAAGACATACATGGAACAGATGAGGTACCAGGGCTAAAAGCTGCAAAGTGAGTCATAATCCCCCTTTCTCATAGGTTTGTATTCACAACAACCTATGAATGAATGACTTCTCTTGGTAAATGTCAAGCCCACACTTGGAGGTGCTCCCCTAATTACAGTACTGTTGAAATGTTACACCCAAACAACAGTATCTAACAATATTCATGAGGTAAGCCACATAGCAGTATATCAAGTGATTGGTACCTTACAGCTGTCCAATAGAGAATTTTGGGTACAAATCTGAGCCTTGGTTGTCAGTTTAAACAAAAGGCAGCTTAATTAAGAATTATTATCTTTTCAGCTACAGACATCGAGTTGTGCAACCATGAGCATTCTAACCCCAACTCATTTGGGTTTTTCTGCATTTCCTTCTGTCTGTTCTGTGTCTGGTTTGACCAGAAGTCCATGAGACTGACAGTGCCAGAGGCTTCTGGGACATTGGGCTGCCAGCCTCCAACGTGCCCCCCAGACATGCTCTGGTCTGGGCACTATCGAAGCTATGGACCATTGTTGTTGGACATGAAAAAAGGATGAGAGACTCCAAATATTTTAGAAGGCAAAGAGCATAGAAAAAAGGCTTTATTGTCTAATTCTTACTACTTTTATAAAGTGTTCCATACAGACTTAACATGATTGGTGAATAGGAACAACACCTCTCTAATCTCATTGGTTAAACCAGAGAAACAGATAAAATGTTTTGAGAACTAGAAAAGCAAAACACTACTTGGAGAAAGACTGTTTTGAGAAAGGATAGTTGTTTGCTAAGATTGTTTTGAGAAGAAGCTTTCTTGAGAACTTTTTCCTTGGGAAAAAGTTAGCAGCTGCTAGCAGGCTAAAATCTCTCAGACCCAGAAATATCAGGCCCACAGACCATCATTGACAGGAAGCAGTCTGGAGGTTTTGGAACAAGATCTTGTTGTGGTCACTTCAGGGTTAAATGTTAGGGCATCAAAATAAATTTGGGGTAGCTGAGTGACAATATTAGGATTACTATTTAATTCAAAGATGGCTTCTGACATAACTGGTACTGAATTTCTTTCTTTCAATATGAAGTGCTAGGAGATCTCTTCACCTACCCACAGCTATATCTCCTTATATGAATACAGTATTTTAGCTGATTAGCTAAAATTGTTAGCTGTACTTTTTCAGGTTGCTAGTGAACATGTTTTTATGCCTTCTGTTACTGGGGAGGTTAGCATTACCAGCTCTTTACAATCATATCCTCTTTCCTAATATATTAGAATGATGCTCTATGAGACCTGATCAGTTACATGGATTTGGAGTGATAGGTAGGTTAAGGCATTTTTAGAGAGAGGATTCATACATAGAATGATATTGGTCCATTTTGGTGTCATGGCCAATATCTCTCTCTTGCTGAAAAGAGAACTGGAAGAATGGAAAAAAAATATGCCGAGTTCTGTACGGAAGTGCAAAATGACTTGAAGCCATTCAATTTTTACTTACTATCCAACTTTTCTTTGTTTCTCTTGTATACTATAGAAAGCATCCGAAGAAAAAAGGCATGTGTCCTGTGAATGATACCCGTAAATGGAGTGCAGTTGTAGATCCTTTTACATGGTCCTTGTTAGTAAAACAGTGATGGGTGGAGACTTTTTCATGTGGGATAACAGGGGTGAGTTACAGTAGTCACTGCTACTTCCATAAAAGCTTAATTTTAAAATACTTTGTTCCAAAAAACCAAAAACGGTGGTGCTGTTGTGATTCCTGACATCAATTTGTGATAGCAGCTGGGTGCTCCATCAGCTGTGCTGTGTCTCTATCTTCCCAGTCTCACCTTTAGCTGAAGAAATGCCCTGTGAGTTGATTGAATCAGGAGGAAAATAACTAAGGGAAGAGCACTGCAGGGAAAGGTGGGCCTTTATTCCAAACTGGGAGGACAGAATTGCCCTGCAAGCAGGTAATACTGAGAAGATAGATGCGATGTGATTATGAGTCAGAGACAAGGATGTTGAGGGAGGAAGTGGAGGCTGTGTCTTTGTGCTGTGCATCTCCATGATGAAGACCCCAGGCACAGATCCTATAAAGCTGACAAGTAGGTCAGCATTCCAGAACAATCAGGTTGTAAACTAGAAAGTCAAAGGGTGAAAGATCCCTGCTAGGATGCTCAATCCCCTGACTCTCCACTGACTTTTCTTCCCCAGCCTGGTAAATTATCACATGACAGTTACTCTATTCACTTAGTAGTTCATATTCATATTGCTTAGAGGGTAAGAAATATCTCTGTTGCAGAGAGCAGTTGCACATGTGGAAGAGGTTTTAGTGTTGGTGTATTTACTTGCAGTCCGAGGCTCAGCTATCTCCCTCGTGAACAGTGTGACAAGCTCACTTTATTAAAGAAAAAATAAAATTGGCATGAAGCTTGCCATGGTATTTATAATGACCATTAGCCAAACTGTTGCAGAATTGCATATATTTCTCTGCTATGTTCTTTTGGCTTGATGTTTTGGTGTAATAAGCAACTTCTCCTGCAGCACTGTGTAAATAAAGCAAAGTCCTCTCTACTATCATTATTAATACTATGCTAGCTATGTTATATAATGTTATATGTGCCTTGTCAATACCTGTGTGAGCAGGATGCCTGTTACATCATGCATCTTTCCTAACAATGGAATTGCTAAGCCGGTCATTTAGATAGGTTTTCCAATAACTGTTTTGTACACTTAGTACTGTAATCCCTTCTGGCAGATGGCAATAAATATGTGAGACTCATATTCTTTATAATACCTCTAAAATTAGTTTAATAGTAACTTCATACTTGTATCAAATACTATTATGACAGTTCTTGGCATCATGAGTCAAATATCACCCTTCATTCCTGTCTGCTGGAACGTGAATGTGTGTTTGTGGAGGGAAGATTCATTGTCTTTTTTTTTTTTTCTTTAGAGTAACGCTCATGTGACTTGGCTGTCTCTTAAATGATGACCTCCTTCCTCTGCAAATATCACAGAAGAGCAGGGTTGTAGACTCCTGTTGTCCCTCCTTCCTGTTCTGGTCTTTTGTAGTGTTCCTCCTGTTGTATATTCCCGCTGAGATTAAACATTGTGGCAAAATGCCAGTCTGTTTTGGGGAACCTGCCAATTTGGGAGTGGGATGTTCATTGTGATGTGTCCCATGCCTTCCTTCTTACATAGTAAATGGATAAATGCTAAGTAGTTGACTTAGCCAGTTTGTGCTGTTTCAGCTCTTCTATTATTTAGCTGGACCATCCTGGCTGATAAGTGGCTTTGCCTGATGTGATGCAAGATGAGTTTTCAATGTCTTAGTCAGATTTTGGTATCTTCCTTCTAGTGTACAATCATATTGACAGAAAACCCATGATAATTTTGATACTATAAGAATTTTATTAAAAACAGAATAAGATCTTGAGAACATTTAAACCATGGAAATAGCATACTGATTACGTTTTTAATAGGCAGCATTATTGATGTCAAGTTACAAGGCAGTGTATATTTTCATGCCCTGGATTTTGTAGCAATCTGTACATATTAGCAGTTCAGAATCCTTTTGCAAACATGCAGATTCCCAGTAGTCCTTTCCCACTGTAGTTAATGCAGCTGCTACTCATCTTTAGTGCTATTATCCAGAATTATCAGCAGTTAATCAACGTTATCCTTCTAAGCTAAACTTTAAAACACATTAATAGAAACAGACCTTTAAGTGCTGTAAAATTTGTAAGTTGGTTATAGATCTTTTAAGAATATGTAATACAATAATATGTTGGGTTTTTCTACACTAACATAAATGTTCTAGGTACTTGTCATAAAAAAGTTATTAACTAGCTTTAGGTTACTACTATTTTCAAAAAAAAAGTTAGATGATCTACTTGGAAATTAGGATCCTCTCTATTTAAGTGTCTAAGCCACAAATGAAAATACAGCCATGTTCATGTGGAGCTGACATAATACTAGTTAGGACTTCATGTTAGATCTTCTCTTCCTCGACCTGAGGCATAGAGACAAATTTGTTTTAAAACTAAATGTTTACAATATACAAAACAAATGTGGTTGAATATGTGTGCATCTGAGCAAGTCTCTGTAGTTATATTTTTATTTTAGTGAGTTTGAAATTTCTGTCTACTTTGTTTGGAGTTGAACCAAAACCTGAGGGATTCCTTTTATTAAGTTGTTAGTATGTCATCACTGTAGCTTCTCTGAAAACATGTTTATTGTCCCTTAAATCCAGGAGTCACTGTCAATGTTCCTTCATATGCAGTTTGCATTTTTTGACATGCTGCCAAAACCAGTAAAGTCTTAACGGTATGTATTCCGCACAAACACCTTCAGCATTTTCACATCTGAATTGTCACTCTTGGATAAAATATATTGTACCTGTGCTTGCAGAACCCTCTCTAATACTCTAGTTTCTCATTTTACATAGAGAGAGGTTTCTTGTCGATAACACTTTCAAAATTTCTTAATTATTATTATTGTAAAGTGTCAATTATTATTATAATTTTGGCAGGCAGTAACGCAGTTATCTTTCTAATTAGGTTTTATAACTTTATAAACATAGAGTTCAGTTATCTGAGAACTAGAACTGAAAGAGCATACCCCTTTGTTACTCAGTTATTTTGGTGTAAAACTGCATGTTGACAGTCCTACCTAGTGGAGTTTTAGTGGGTTTTTTCGATTTTTGGGTTTTTTTTGTTTGATATTTCAGCTCGAGTAGAGCTAGAGAAGAAGCTCTTGAAAGAACTTCTAATTCATGGTGTATTTCTAATGGCAAGTGCACAGTTTTGTTTTTGAGCCAGTGTGGATATTCACGGAGTAGATGGTGGGTCTACTTCTTTGAGATGGTTTCATACATATATATTTTGATGCAGAAGTATTTTGCATTTCACTGATCAAAACAGACTGACCACATCCAATTGGCATGCTGCACAGACTTGGGGAGAAAACAGTGCAGAAAGGACAAATTAAGAAGACATCTATACATTCAGTAGTCATTATGTGTGCATGTGGGCATTGCTCACTTGTCTTACTAGACATCTTTCATGTAGAACATGTAACTTCTTGCAAGCCATTTTTGGTGTTTTTTAATGTGCCGTATTGCAAATACACCATTGCTCAGGATCTCTGAAAGCTGTGCCAAATTTGTGCCAACTCTGCCTTCTCTTCAAATGGTCTTAACTGTCTCTGAGTTATATAGCCTTTCAAGGGTGCTTGATAAATGAAAGTCTGAAATAATGTTTGTACTGAAACTGAAAAATATGCATATGATAAAGCTATTCAAAAGTAAGGAGTTGAACCAGCACATTGGTTTTCTCTCATTCAACCAAAGACACAAAGATGATTGAGTTCAGTCTTAAATTTTATAGAACTAAATTTAATGGTGAGCACAATCACACTCTGTGGTGATTGTTTTCAGTGCTGCTTTATTAAGTTATGTAATGGCAGGGGTTCAAGCTGCAGAGATTGTTGAAATGGTAGATTTAGAGACTATGTTAGAATGCTTGTCAGGAACAAGTATATGAGTTTTCAAAGCCCAGAGATTTTTACCTAGATATTGCTGCAGCTTGTGATTTTTATTTAAATAGTTTGGAGGTTTTAGACTTAATACCCTGCTTTTAAAAAATGTTTTAAAATCTTGTTTTATTCCCCAAAGATTTGTTTTCTGCTGTTGCGATTACATGATGACAGCTAGCTGGCTTTTAAAATTGATCAGGAAGTATTTTGGCAGTCATTCAGTGTTGTAATAGCACTTTAATGGATATGAGCTATTCACCCAGATCAGACTCAATGTCAAAACAGGCGAAAATACAGCTGTCACTCTGGACAAGAAGTTGCATATATGCAAGCAGCTGCTAATAATACTGGAAGGGAAGCCTTATAATAATGCTTTTAAGGTGCATGTGTGTATATGCATACATACTGCTTCTACATGTGTAGACATCTCATAATAAATATGCCAGAGACTTTAGTTTCTGGTCATGGGTGTGCTTTGAAAAAAGAGAAAAATGAAATATATACTCTGACCTTTGAGGAAATTGTGATAAGTTCATTATGTGCTGGTGGGCTCTCATGTTTTTTTGAAGTAAGAACCTCTGAATGATGTGTTGCTAGGAGTGTGGTGTAATTTTTTCGTTTTAACAAAATGATGACTGTTGTGGGTCCTTATTTAATGCATATGTGTTTTGATGTTGACTTCAGTGGGACTTTGTCCATGTGTCGAGAACAAGAATATAGCTATAGAAATGCAGTGGCTTTTTAAAGTTAATTTTCGGTTAGAAATTTAATATCAGTAATGATATTATAAATTTAATGCTCATATGTATGTTAGAATCTCCCATGATTTTAGTACTTTTGTCTCCTTTGTGTGTGTCCTAAGGTTTG